>APFE031275793.1:0-11115 GCA_000404065.3 Pinus taeda | reverse complement strand
CTAGTTAAGAAGATTGTTTAGGAAGAATTTTTATTTAGGATCATTTAAGGTTAATTGCATTTAGGAATTTTCATTTAAGTTTATTCTCATATCGAAAACATAGAAATAGAACGCAAATAAAAAACCCTCCCATTCAAAAAAAAATACAAAAACACAATAAAGATCCATATGTGTATATGGAAAAACAATGAGTATAAGTTTGGAACAACTTGCTCAGATCCTAGCAAGTGTTAGGATCTCCTCTTCTTGCGAAGAAGAGATCTTGATAGCAGCCAAAAGCTTAACTACTCCTCTAGAAGAAAACAATGAATTAACATTTGAAGAATCATCCTGTATATCTAATGATGAACAATTATTTGAACAAGAGAATGAGGAGGATGAAGAGAAGTTGCAGCATGATTTGAATCAGAGTGGAAATCACGCATATGAAAGCCTTATCGAAAGGTGGTTTCAATGGTTTCAAACAAGTACCAGGTTAGATCGATTTTGTTTTTATTTCATTAGATCATACTCACAAAAACTAGAATCGATCATCCTTGTGTATTTTCATTTTAAAATTGCAAAATTGAAAATGAATATATTTTTACTACTATTGCGTGAATGGTTACACTCGAAATTTAATTACACGTAATAGTTTGTAATTTTCAATTAGCATAGAGTAGGTAGGATCATATTTTCAGTTTGAATAAGTATGCTCTCCTCCTACGTCTTTGTACGATCTCGAGGATCAGAAAGTAGAATGTATATAAATGTTTTCAGAGTTTGCAATATAGTTGTCTCCATTTGCTAAAAAAATTTTCATCCTAAATCAATAAATTTTCCATATTGTTTTAGGATTAAAATAAAATTTAAATTCTTTAAAAACAATATAATAATTAGAATAAATTCAATTTAAAAAAAAAAAAAATTGATTTTCACATAAAAATTCTTAGGAATACATTGCTTTTTATTTTTATTTAAATTTATTTTGGTAGTAACTAGGAATAGAATTTATTTTATTTTTTTAGTTTAAACAATTTTTTTTTTTTTTTACTAATTAAAAACAAAAAAAATCGAATTTTTATTTTTGTTAAGTTAAGAAAAAAAAAACATTAGAAAAATAAATCGAATTTAAAAAAAATATAAAAATTTAGGGATAAAATTTAAAATTGTTTTTTTATTTAAAAAAAAAAAACAAATACATAATTTCATTTAGTTCTTAAATAACCATATATATATATAAATATATATATAATAATATATATAATATATATATATATTATTATATATATATATATATATATATATATATATAACTAATTTATGGGCTGCGGGATCAACAACAGGAGAGCACATTGCATTCAGCTCTTTTTCCCGTCTCGATTAATTCCATTTTCCGTAAAAAATTTGGAAATTTCTGTCTGGCAACACATACTCTAATTCCGTTATCGTTAAATCGGTCGACCTGGAGTCTGCGGAGGGGAGCCGAACCCCACAGTTGCGCTCGTTGGGTTGGGATCAACAGTTTTGCACCCAATTCTCGCAATACTACTGTTACTATTGCCTCAGACAAAATGAAGTGGAACCTTTACGTGGGTTACTTGGTAGCGCTGGGAGCTTGCTTAACAATAACGATATGCTCTCACACCACTTTGGGCGTGCGTGTGGGAAAACGCCATCCAGCGGTGATTGAGGGGAAAAGGGCAGGTTGGCAGCCCGCCGCTGCAAGGTGGAATGGCCCTGCAGATGGCGCCGGAAGCGAAGGCGGTGCATGCGGATATGGTAGCCTTGTGAAACAGTTTCCTTTTGATTCAAAAGTGGCTTCAGCAATTCCAGATCTGTACAAAGGAGGAAAAGGCCGTGGATCATGCTATCAGGTAAAACGCACCGGCAATCCTCTGTGTTCCGAAACCGGAGTGACGTTTGTGGTCGCTGACGAATCATCTTAGAAATCACAGTTTGTTCTCAGTAGTACCGCCTTCCAAGATATGAAGTCTGATCCTCGTAGACGTACAGATCTGCTCAATGCTGGAGTCGTGTCTGCTTTGTTTCGAAGGGTGCCTTGTGAAAATCAACTAAAAAAACTATCATATTGCAATCATCCTTTGTGGCGGTTTCAACTACCCGTAATTTTTCACGCATCAGCTAAAATTAATCAGAGAAAAATCCTTGAAACTCCTCAAAAGTTGTCTTCTCGGATTTCTTGTGATCTCTCTCTCTCTCTAAGATATCGATTGCCCTAGTCCATCATTCATTCGAAGATCTAATATCTATTGAGAAATATTTTTAGAAGTCAAACTGACCAATGAGGAAATTCAGTTTTCAGTTCAGTTCTTCATGGAGAAGATCGCGCCAGTTTAGGTTTCAGTTCATAAAATTTGGGATAGATAGCGCCAATTTCTCATGCAATCTCTTAGCCTTCAAGTTACTTTCGTTTGTCATTCTTTTGGTTGCCATTGACATACTTCATAGACAGGTAATTTGGGTTTGCTCGAGAAGGCATCATGACTAAAAACATCAACAACATTATGGATTCCATTGGATCGTTCTTTGGATCGGGTGATAACCTGCCATGGACAGATGCGACATTATCGCTAACTGTGAGCGTGAATTTTTTGGAGAATGAGATGGTCTTTCAAAAGGTACAGGTAACACTGAGAACATAATGAGGTTATCATGGGCGCTGGTACATTCCCGACGTCCTCTAGACGTTCAAAGAGGGATAGCAATGTTGGAAGCTGCCTTAGACAGAGATGGCGGCGCTTTGTAGAGAAGGGAGATACTTTATCTTCTTGCAGTAGGTCACTACAGGGCAGAAGATTATCCAAGGAGCAGACTGTGTTTAGACCAAGCATTACAGATAGCTCCAGACTTCGGGCAAGCATTTCACTGAGGAAAGTATTTGAAGAGAAACTTACAAAAGAAGGTGTGATTGGCATAGGTATTGCGGTCACTGTAGTAGGATTAGTTGCTGGTGGGATTGCAGCGGCTTTGTCACTGAAGAAATGATATATGAAGCGATAACTGCAACCTGTGTGAATACTGAACTTTTAATAAGCTGTGTGGAACAAAACAATTTGATGTCTCGAGGATCCTGCTTACCTTCAGTTGGCCTACCCACTCAATGTGCATCTTACTAAGGATGTGATGAGTTCACCCTCTAGCAGATATAGAGTAAGTTGCTCATTCATAATTTAGATCCTAATAAGGCTTACAAGAGATTGTCTCAAGCTTCTTCCAATTATACCTGTCTGGCAGGGGTATATGCAGTGCTCACCTCATCTTGGTATTGATTACACTCTTGAAATACCCATATTTACTTTTAGTTCTATATCCGAGGTATTTTGTTCCATTTATCATGCTGTAAATATAATTTGTTCCATTCCAAATGCAGTTATCTATACTTTTGTGATTGCCTCAAGTCACTGAATTTGGAGTTTTGTTTTATCCTCTCTTCTATCGGAGAACTGTTAAGCCTTCTCGGCTTGTCTTGTTTTAGCATTTTATGTACACATGCATTAATACGTTTTGTTTGTAGAGGTCAAAATTTTAAAAGCATTTTCGAGGCATCACAACTTTGGTCAAATTCTATGATTCTTGTGAGGATGTTAACAATGTCTACATAATAATGGAACTATGTGAAGGTGGTACAGTATGAATCGCTGCTAAAATATAACAGTGAAGAAATTGCATCGTCAGATAGTGATATACTGGCACAACTTTGGTGAATAAAACTTGAAGACACCGGAATTCTGCTATAAGAGGCAAGGGTTTAGTTCTGTATGGCCAGAGGTTTGTATTAAACCCCAATGTAGCATGTCATTGCAGCTCTCTGTATCCACTGGAGCTGCTGTTGAGAAATCTCGATCACATTTCTTCGGTTCTTACTTAAAATCGCGCTCAGGTGCAGGTGCAGATTTTGAATGTCGGACACTGGAGATTTGAGCAACCGCGATGCCATCTACAGCCGCACAGCCGCTGCATTCTTCTCCAAAAGATCCATTCGAGCACGACAGTATTTGTTCTTTGATGCCCAATTTGTTCAAGGGTATTGTCAAGCAAGACTCAGTTGATCCATTCAAGACTCAAACCCTTCATCTCGCACTGAGATAGGAGGTGCTCAAGAAAACTAGCAAAGTCACTGAATAGGCAAATGCAATTTTAAGTAGCACAGGAAGGTCAGATAACTCGATACAATAAACAAAACAAAACAATGAAAAAAAATTAAAACAATTCTAATAATAAAAAAGAAAAGAAAAAATATGCAAAAACAATTTTTATTTTATTTTTAACATTTTTTTTAGATTTGATTTAATTATGTTTTATTTATAAGCATAGAAAATAAATATTAGTTTTAAAGTTTAAAAAAAAAAAAACAAATTAAAAAAAAATCAAAACAATTAAAAAAAAAGCAAAGTCATTAAAAAATATTAGAACAATTCAAAAAAGAAAAACATTAAAAAAAACCAATTAAAAAATAAAAATATTTCAAAATAATTAAAAAAAATTGCAAATGGAAATTTCTTAACAGCTGGAAACATTTTATGCTACTTGTCTTGTTGGAGTTAGGAACTAGCGCACAAAGGAAACAAGTAAAAAATTCATTTCATTTTATTTTGTTGCTAGCATTTATACTTGTATTTTATGTTCTTCAAAAAAAGCTCTAACAATTTTCATGCAAGATTTGACCTGAGCTTTGACAGTTGCGCGATGATCCAAGTCCATGAAGATGTGATTTCTCGAAATCACATTCATTATTGAAGCTTGAAGGACTTAATTACAAATGTCGTGACATTTTTGGCTACAGAGAAATGTTTTGTTGTCATGATTTGTTTCCCACACTTCTCTTTCAAAGCCTCATCAATCATCCATGTTAAAGTCCATTGGTTCATTGCCATATCCATCATGACTTCATACATGTCTACTTTTCTGAGTTGCATACATTTTTGCCTACCATTCAGTTCATCTTTTTGCCTCATGAATAAACCATCCATATCTCTATGTTGCCTTGCTTTCCTTGCCATAAAAACTGTTTGACCATAACATCTTGTATCTATAGTCCTACCAATCATTTGTACGAACTCGCGTTGACTGATGTGGGATTCCTTAAGGCCCACCTTTCAACAAGTCTTGACCCATCGACCTCAACACCTTATCTGGGACAAAGACTAGAGTCATTATTAGTACCTTGAGGCTTGCATGCCCTAATGGCAAGTCTTCTCGCCAACGAACAATGGGAATACATTAATGTCTCTTGTTTGTTGGATCTTGCAAGTGACTCAACATCATCTCATTCATTCGCACTTTGCAAGATGTACTTGGGTACCTTGGCACTCATTGACATTAATGGTGAGTTTGCCTCGCATTGGTTAACAACATCCTTCAATGGTCGGTAATCCAATGACTTATTTCCATGTTCGATATCGACACATTCATTCACATGGAAAGAATTGTGCCATGATATGGGATGAGACGAAGACTATATGATTCAAGAGAAGATTCAACAAGTTCAGTAATAGTAATAAAAGATCCACATTCTCGACTTCATCCATCATTTTCAATGCAATAGATTGCATGAGGACACGCAATAACTTAAGTTGGGGGGTATGTTGGGCTGCCAAATTGACCTCAATTTTCACTCCATTTTCACCTTTTATACTCATTTTGTCATCCCATTTCACCATATTATCATTACATAACCCTATATTTCCATTACCATATGAGTTTATATTCTCATTTTCCAAAGTTATTAATTTCATGTATTTAGAGTGAATTTATGGTTAAAAGTTAGAGAAATAACATGTATTTGCTTATAACTAAAAGTGGCTTGAGTTTGATGACATGTGTAGATCATTTGGAAGCTTCCAAGGCACCCTTATGTGGCCTCCCAAGATCAAATTCGAATTTCAACTTAAGAGGTGGACCATATTCCAAGGAGGAAGATCATGGAGATTTTGATGTGTCATGGGATTTATATCTAGTATTTAGGGATAAGTTGAGACAAGTGTGGGTCTAGTAGATATTTAAGGGATCTACATTTATTGAGTAGATATCCCTAATTCATGTATAAATAAGAGGAGCATCCTCCAAATCATGTTAAGGAGGAGGAGGGAGAGAAAACAATTATCAGTTATTCATTAGCACCAAATTTATGATTGTTCATTCAACATGAATAATATCATTTTCTCCAAATCATGAGTTATGAGTGTTGTTTGATTCTTAAGGTGTGATAGTTGCTCATGTGTGCTCATTGAGGAATGGAAGGATCCCCATACTAAGATAAGTGCACTTTGTTGTAAAGTAATGTTGTGAATATACTAATCTTAATTATGATGTTCATCTTATTTCTTTCTTGTAAATACTTGTAGATAATTTTAGTATGAATTCATGTTGTGGCCATGTTTTGTTGTGTGAAGGTTGATCTCCTTTCAATAGCTAGTTTTGATGTGAGAAGGAAAACCAAGAACTCCTAAGTTAGGAGTCCCTTCTTCATGAGCTAGATTAAATTGAAATAAGATTTACTTTCTCATATTCTTTCCTAGATTACATTTATGTGAATATTGATTCCCTTTCAGTATCTAGAGATCAAGTCCTCCTAAGTTAGGAGACTCTTCTCCATAAGATAAGAATTGAATTGGAAACAATATTTACTTGCTTTCATTTACATGCTTTTTTTTTTCTTTCTTAGGTGTTTGGCAATGTTATTATAGACAGATGGTAGAAGGACAACCAGGACTCTTGAACAAGAGACTCTTCTCTATCTTCTAAAGTAAAATAATTCCATTGATCAAACATTATTTTTATGCTTTCATAGAATAGATATGATAGTTTAGATTTGTAATATGCATTTCCATTATAAACAAACTTCTTACACATGTTTCATCTAAGGTCCCATATATAGTGGTTTGCTTCTAAATTTACGATTCCCCGGATTGATAAATTAAATGACGGGGATTTAGCAGACAACTAAATCGCCCAACAGTGGGCAAGCCTCGAATTGCGATGTACACGAGAACGCACCCACTTCAGACCACCACTGGATGGAAGCCACCTCTTCCACAAATATTAAGGCCCAAACCTGCTGGAAGCCCCAACCTCCAATAACTTCTCAAGCCACCACTTGTAGGAAGCCACTAATCCCTATACTAGCAAGCCACCACTTGCTAGCAAGCTGCCACTTGCCCTTGAATACCTCAATATTCAAAACCTTATGGACCACACTTCATACATTTTCAAACTGGGCCCACGAAACTCTGCACAAATCACTATGGACCTTGTTTCATCAATTTTCACACTAGACACACATATATCTCTCTACTCAAACTAAATACAGAACCTCTATTGACCCAACACATTTAAAGATACTCAACAATCAACTCTTCTCTTTGCATACTCTCTAACAAATCCTAGCAACAACAATATCTCTGCAACATATAACCCTCATACTACTCAAACCATTGCAGAAATACATAATAAGAATAGCAATAGTATACATACTCATCCATCAAAAACTCTATCTGCACATGCACTCAAATAATCTCACCCAACAATACATAACAACAACATATTGTAACTACTTCAACACTCAACCACCTTCTTAACACACAAGAAACACACTCTACCAACTGGTCCTCCTCATATGCAGGAATCTTCTTTGATATTGCTCCAACATTCTAATGATTCATCATATAGCCTAATAATTACTAAATAGCTACGTTTGTATGCATTCAACGTCCAAAACGCATAGAAACCAACCTTGATTAATCCACGACAACACCATCTAAACTAACTTTCCCAATCGACCAAATTCACATGCATTCATTGCATTCCATCATTGCTAATCATTTTGGACTAGATAAACATGGAACAAATCAAGTCATTCAGGACTATATCAATCAACTCTTTGCCTCCAAATACTTTTAGCAAATACCCCAGGAAATCCTTTGGTTTTATATTTTCTGCATGTAGGGTCATGTACTTGACTGACCTTCATGATATCCATGTGTGTATGTGATTTTCTCACACAAGCGTCACATATGGATTATAGAATTCAGACTTTACAATCTACACTAACCAAATCTACCAACACATGTATCACCCATGTATAAACAACATATCAACAACCTACAATATCATCAAAACCATACATGAACACCTAGTTGACATCAATGCCAACACACAACTAGCCCAACTGTTGATATTGTTGCCAACACCATGCTACCAATAGTAGCACTAACTAATAGGCCATAAATACTTCTATGTGTGGAATTCTTATGTGACAAATTTCTAACTCTTTGCTACATTGAGCTACATGTACTCATAAAGTTTTTATTTACTATATATATATATAACGTTCATTTCCTAGCTCTTATCTACCTTGAAGTACATAATTTTTTCACCGCATTACACATGTCTATGATTTCATTTTTTGATGATTTAAGTGCAATTAATCAAGATTCATAAGCCTTTATTTTTGTAATCTTTGAGCTCACAATATTGTGGTGCACATTTCCTCCCTTACATCGATTGAATTCTGAAAATATTAGCCAAAAGGAACAATAAAAGTTTCTTTAAATTTCACAAGATGTTTAAACAATTATTTAGATTTGTCAAAGATAAAACAAACCTTGTTCATTGTTAAGGAGTTTATCAAATTCCTAATTCTAGTCACAAATATTACATTGAGCAAATCAATCAATATATTCAAACATAGCTCAAACAATCTTTTATAAATGATATTCCAAATCTATTGTTGAAGAGTGTACTCATAACATTAAACACCTCAATTTTTTTAATCAAACCAAAGTTTCAATTTCAACTCTCATTATTCAGATTGCATCATTAATTTGAAAGCCATAGAAATTTAAAAAATCAACACAATAATTTCACTAACAAATATGGCTACAAACAAAGTTGTTTTAGCAACCAACTATCCATACTATTTGTCAATATCAAATTTTTATGTCTTCTTTGATAACTTTCATTTCCATCCCTTTGTCATCTCTTGTCACAAAGATGACTACAAACTAAGTCATCTTTTGTAACCAATTATCCATAGAATTTGTCATTAATCCACTTTTATATCCTCCTCCCTAACTTCCCTTCACATTTCTCGTCATATCTATTTAATTATGTTATCTTTAATGTCCCTTCTATACAATGTTCCACCGAGTTTCTGGGACAGGAAATTCCGGAGCGAGGATATGCACAAGGGGGATGTATATAAGGAACCCCAAAATTTAGGGAAATTTTAGGGAAATGAGGGGACGTCAACGTCATAAAAAGTATAAAATTACTAAAAATTTAATATGTAAAAGAAAAAATAAAATCCCAACATTATGTCAATAAATAAGTTAGTAAATAGTAAATCTTAATAATTATGAAATGTACATCTAAATATGATCATTTTTTTTTGTAAGCTTGGTATGGCCTTTCTTTACGTTAAAATAAAAAATAGACATATTACATCCATATGCTAAGTGGTTAGGTGGCCTCAACCTGCCTAGTGGTAAACCAGGTCTGTTGGCCACCTAACAACATGATAACCCATCCAAAATCAAAATAGAATGGTTTATCCTTCCAGGCCAAAAAATTGTAATTGTCCTTAAACTGCCTAACATCTGAATATTTGTATATGTACTGTGTTATGCTCTTAACTTGGAAATGATACCCAAATACAGAATATGCGAAGAAAAGAGACCGAGAACATAGAATATGCGAAGAAAAGATACCCAAAACACAGAATGGCAATGATTTTATTATTCAGAGAGTAATGTTCACTTGCCTCTTCGAGGGGGCAACCTCAATAAGAGCAGACTCGATTACAAAAATAAGACACGAGCTTCCTCGCAGGGAGTTTTCCTATCCTTTATATATGACTCCTACGAGTAATACCACGGGCCAATACCGCTTATTACTAATACCATCTATCTAATACTACAGCCCATTTGCAACTAACTATGGTTCCTTTTTAATTGCAGATTAACCACTTACAATTATTAATATGGGCTTTATTGACTCTTGATTATGACGTGGTCCCATTACATAGATAAGCGGGTTAGGGTGGGACCCTAACATGCCCACCCCCTTAAGACTAGCCTTGTCCTCAAGGCTGAAGCTGCGGAAACTTCTGGAGAATAGTGGCTGGCTCCCAAGTTGCATCTTCTGGAGAGGTGTCTTTCCATTTTACTAGGACTTCCTTAATCATGCGGCCGCGCAGTTGCTTGAATCGTGTGTCGAGGACCTATTCCGGTTGAATCCAGATGGATCCTTCTTCGTCCAATTCCGGTAAACTAGTCTGAATTCTGCAATTGTTCCCAATCACTTTCTTGAGGCATGAGACATGAAAAACTGGATGGATTTTTGCAGTAGGTGGCAAAGCCAACTTGTAGGCCACTTCTCCAATGCGTTGAAGTACTTGATATGGTCCGTAGAATTTGGGAGAGATTTTCTGACATCCCTTGTCTTTGAGTGATGTTTTCTTATATGGTTGGAGCCGTAAAAAGACCTGATCCCCTTCTTGAAATTGGCACTCTGAGCGATGCTGGTCTACCTGTTGCTTCATGCGGTTCTGAGCTTGATGAAGATTTTCTCGAAGATGGTCGAGCATAGTTGCGCGGTGTTGTAGGAGTTGATCCACTGCTTGGACTTTTGAGCAGCCCTTGAGATATGAAGTAGGTGAAGACGGGAGTTGACCATATACTGCTTCATAGGGAGTCATTTTGGTGGTGGCATGATAGTTGGTGTTATACCACCATTCTGCCAGAGGTAGCCCCTGTACCCAAAGGTGTTGTTTTTCTGAAGTAAAACACCTAAGGTAGGTTTCTAGACATTTGTTGACTGCTTCAGTTTGGCCATCTGTTTGCGGATGGTAGGAAGTACTGAGTTTTAGTTGAGTGCCTTGTATTCTGAAGAGTTCCTGCCAAAAATTGCTGGTGAAGATCGGGTCGTGGTCAGACACAATAGAAATGGGCATGCCATGCAATTTGAATATCTGATCCATGAAATTTTGAGAAACCAAGGTGGGTGTAAACGGGTGGGGGAGAGCGCAGAAATGAGCATACTTCGACAATCGGTCCACAACCACCATGATGACTGACTTGTTCCCTGACTTTGGAAGACCTGTAATGAAATCCA
>APFE031275792.1:0-10030 GCA_000404065.3 Pinus taeda | reverse complement strand
GCAAATATTAAGCCAACCAACATCCTTCTCAACTTTGACATGGAGCCATACATATCAGATTTTGGGCTAGAAAAACTACTGGATACTGCCAATGTCAAGTATAGTAGCTCTGCTATCCACCGAAGGAACCTTGAAGGTACATTTTCAGGGAGCAAACGCTCGGCTCCCGCGATAACCTGCAAACAACATTTTTATTTAAAAGAGAATTATCATGGTAAATTGGTATAAGAATATTAGTAGAAAAAATCACCTAGTTATAAGCCTAAATATTGGCAAAGGCTAATTATTCATGTGGCATAAACAATTAGCCATGTTATCTTGCTACATGATGCAAAAAATGACCCATGGATCCTAATACTTTTTAGGGTTCTTTTTCAATTCAATAGGCTTTTCTTCTTCTTCTTCTTCCTTAGATGATAATGACTCAAGAATGACTCTAAGCTTACTAGATAATCAAATTCTCAACATACCTTGCAATTTCCACACTAGCCACTTACGGATTTTCAAACATCAATGTTTAAATAATAAATAATGGATGGGCATAAAAAAGACATAAACATTAACACCAAAAATAATAATAATCACATGAACCTACTGAGAAAGCGGAAACACATAAGATATCATCTTCACATTTGATACGTTGGCAAAAGGCAATCTTGAGTACCACGATCGAATAAAGAAATACCAGACTTCAGGAGAAGTGAGTGTTAATTTTTAAAATTTTGATATAGACATTGGTTTTCAAGAGAAATTGCAATTAACAATGTACAAATTACTGAATAAATAATTACCAATTAAACTTCTAAGTCATGTTTTAATGGGTTATATGCTTAAAATTCTAGGATTTCAATGCATATTTGTTACACCTCTATTATAGACCAAGACAAATGTAACAAATCAATGTACACTAGTGGATCAATATGATTGTTTTCACATAAGGCTTGATCATTAAAAGGACATTAAGGTTTGTACCTTTTGGGAAAATTGATAGTATAGTCAACATCAGAGAAAATACAAATGACCTAGATCCATTAAAACCTTGAAACTTTGTTCATGAACTCTCTAAATTTGGTATAAAATGTGTACTGTATTTGAAAATTAAATTTGCCATTAAATTAATGGGACATGAATTCCCACAAAGGAGTTTAGAAATGTGCAATTGAGTTGAGCATTCATCTTGTCATTCAATTGATGGACATTGAATATTAAATATAAGATAAATATATAGGAGTAGCATGTGAGTGTCAATTTTATAAAGAAGATTCTTTTTATTATTAATAAAAATATAGATAGTTAGTTTCATTTTAAAGGGTTATAAATATGAGTTATAAATACAAGACTTAAAATTTTGTAAATATCTAAAGTGTTGTAAATATGAGTTATTAATTGTTTTGACTCAAAACCTAATAAATAACAATTTAGCAATTTCTTTTTAATTGAGTGACTCAAATTCATGTTTCTTTAGGTTGAAGGTAAAGCCACTAAAGTGGAAAAAATTGTGATGCCAATAATTAGAGGGATTGTCATCATGGGGTGATAAGAAATTTAATATTCCAAGAAGAGGAGATAGTATTAAATTCTAAATAAATTAGCAATGCAACAACATAAATGTTTGCAACAAATTTATAGAGATCCACTTTGTTGAATAATGCACACAGTACATGGATAATGGATTTCTGCACTTTATGCCTTAAGGAATTTTTTTTGCAACATCTAGTGCAAATGCTAGTTATATGCTAAATGGTGTAAGGTTGAACTATGCTTTACCCCATGCCCCTCTACATTTGTCTTTTCCCACATAGTGGCAACTCACTTTCCACATGTCACATGGTTATGGATTTTTGTTTATGTGTAGCAGTACCTTTCCACCCCTTGTGACACCGACCCAGAGAGTACGCCATTACTTTGTGTTGGAAGGTGTGAACCTTTTCAATTCACCATGGTTGGAATCCATGCATCTGTCCTATGGGCATGCGTATCCAGAGTTGAGTTTTCCGAGGTGGGTTCAAGGGCCAAGATCCTTCACTGGTTGATCTATGATCCAGATCCTCCGTCCTAACCCTAGGTTCATTTTGACTACCCGCCTTTGTTGCTTTTTCCATTTTCTCCTTGCGTCCAGAAGAGCCGAGGGAGGAGTAAGGGTTTCCTCTCTCCACTACAGTGTTGCAACTGCTTTCTTCTTTCATAGTTCGTATTCCCACAATTATGCACCCTTCCCTCGACCATTTGATGAAGTGATTCTGGTTTCCACTACAACTATTCGGCTTGGCTACCATTACCTGCGAGATAGGGTATTTTTCGTTCCTTTGTTCTATACTTCACTATCCTTGAAGTTTATTTAACAACTGTAGAAATTCCTTGTTAATTTCGATTTGCGGATTTCCTTTTTGTGATAGAAAGTACTCGAAGGATTCGTGGCTACTAATCTCCTCAGCGCAATGGCCCCTCCTGTGGTCTTAGGTAAGATTCTTCATGAGATTCCATGAGCAGCACCCACTTCTGGGTTTAATTTCTTTTCTTCATATTTTTGTCCTATTATTTTTTACTCATGTCATGTGGTTTCCTTGCAGGATTGGAGTACTATTCTAGGTTCCTAGGGCTTGAAAAGTAACCCTCAAACCTCTTCCCTTCAGCACGGGTTGTGCTAAGTATAATGTATATTTTTTTTTTCCTTTTGCTTCATTGATTGGTATTTTCACTGTTGTTTCAAGTAAGCACCCAGACGACTGGTTTTATGCACCAATCCATGGAACTAAATGTGTTTTATTAATCGTTGTCATCTTGTGTTTTATTAATCGTTGTCATCTGCTTGATAGGTTGGTGGCCTTCGGTCCTCCTGTTGTTTTCCTTGGTTCTGCCACATACACCGCCATCCTAATCGCTCTCGTTTCACTGAGTGTGGATATTTGTATAGTTCAAGGTCTCGACAAAGCTGGGATATGCCCTCATCTTGCTTGAGCATTTGGGTTTCTGACCCGTTAGCTCTGGTTTCCACAAGCCTTGGTTGATGAAGAATTTCATAGCTGCCTTGCATAAGTGATTTCCTTGTTTAAGGCTTAAGACAACTTGTAGTTCTAATCTCAATTTATCTTATGGCTCAACAATTTACGTGTGATTTATCATTTTTATGTTTTGAGCTAATCTAATCTGATATATTTATATATGATATATTTATACATATATTTATATATGATATATTTATACATGATGATATATTTATACATATGATTTGGTCAAATGGCTTAATCTGATATATTTATATATGATATATTTATACATATATTTATATATGATATATTTATACATGATGATATATTTATACATGATGATTTGGTCAAATGGCTCAACAATTTACGTGTGATTTATCATTTTTATTCGTGATGGTTATGTTTTGATCTGATCTGATCTAATCTAATATATTTATATCTGATATGTTTATACATCATCTAATCTAATATATTTATACCTGATGATTTGGTCAAAGATGTTAGTACCTGATATATGTATGTTAGTACCTCGTATATTTATACATGAGATTTGGTCAAAGATGTTAGTGTGACTTCTTGTGACAGGAATGGAATTGAACACCATTGGAAGTGTACATTATTTGAAAAGCCATGGCCATCAAAGAGGTATGATATGAATTTTATTTCAATTTATTTTGATTTTAAAGGAAATTATGTCCTTGGTACAGGTAGCTAGTTGGAATAGAACTACATGCTGTCTAAAGTCTTACTGCCACAAGGCAACTATGAAATTCTTCATCAACCAAGGCTTCCAGAAACCAGAGGTCTTATGGAAACCAGAGGTCACAGGTTAGAAACCCACAAGTTAGAAACCCAAATGCTCAAGCAAGCTAAGGGCATATCCCAGCTTTTCCGAGACCTCAAACTATACAAATATCCACACTCAACGAAACAAGAGATGAAACAAGAGTGATTAGGATGGAGTTGTAAGAGGCATACCCAAGGAAAACAACAGGAGCACCGCAGGCCACCAATCTATGAAATAGAAAAAAATGATTAATAAAACACATTTAGTTCAATGGATTGATGCATCAAACTAGTCGTCTGGGTGCTTACCTGAAACAAAAGTGAACATACCAATCAGTGAAGCAAAAGAAAAAACTATACATGATACTTAGCAGAACCCCTATCGAAGGGAAGAGATTTAAGGGTTACTTGTCAAGCCATAAGAACCCAGAACATTACTCCAATACTAAAAGGAAACCACATGACACAAGTTAAAAATAATAGGACAAAAATATGAAGAAAAGAAATTAAACCCAGAAGTGGGTGCTACTCATGGAATCTGAGGAAGAAGCTTACCTAAGACCATGGGAGGCACCATTGCGCTGAGGAGATTAGCAGCCACAAAACCCTGGAGTCCTTTCTATGACAAAAAGGAAATCGCACAAATCGAAATTAATGTCAAATAAAGTTTAATGATAGTGAAGTATAGAACAGAGGAATGAAAAATACCCTATCTTGGAGTTAATGGTAGCCAAGCCGAATGGTTGCAGTAGAAACCAGAATCCCTTCATCAAATGGCCAAGGGAAGGGTGTAGAACTGTGGGAATACAAACTCTAAAAGCATAAAGCTGTTGGACCACTATAGTGGAGAGAGGAAACCCGTACTCCTCCCTCAGCTCTGCTCACCGCAAGGAGAAAATGGAAAAAACAACGAAGGTGCGTAGTCAAAGCGAAACTAGGGTTAGGATGGATGATTTGGACTGTAGATCAACTAGTGAAGGATCTTGGCCCTTGAACCCACCTCGAAAAACTCAACTCTAGAGACGTGTGCCATAGGATGGATACATAGATTCCAGCCATGGTGAATTGAAAAGGTTCACACCCACCAACATAAAGTAATGGTGTATTGTCCAGGCCAACATCGTAAGGGGTGGAAGGGTACAACTACACAAATGAAAATCCATAACCATGTGACATGTGAAAGTGAGTTGCCACTAAGTGGTAAAAGAAGAATGCAGAGGGGCAACTCTAGAGACGTGTGCCATAGGATGGATACATAGATTCCAGCCATGGTGAATTGAAAAGGTTCACACCTGCCAACATAAAGTAATGGTGTACTGTCCAGGCCAACATCATAAGGGGTGGAAGGGTTCAACTACACATAAATGAAAATCCATAACCATGTGACATGTGAAAGTGAGTTACCACTAAGTGGTAAAAGAAGAATGCAGAGGGGCAAGGGGTAAACCATAGTTCAGCCTTACACCATGTAACATATAATAACATACATATACATATAGATATAAAAATGTTGAAACCACTTTCACCTTGGCCCAAGAGGTGAGCTTGCCCATCCCCAAAACATGTCAAGGATATCATGATTCATCACCATTAACTAAGAAAAATGTAGGGAAGATTATCAATATATGTGTACAGTGAAGAATCAGATAAGTAAAGGGAAACATGTTTTTTTTTTTTTTTTAATATATGGTATGAATTAGGTTCGTTACATTTTAATACTTGGGTTGTCACTTTTGATTTTCTGATTATTAGAAAACCATATTAGACTTTTGGAATTGCAAGCAATACAGTTCTTGTGTTTGAATTTATTACTGTATACATTTTTTTCATTGTAAAGTAAGTTTAATGAGGATTTTATTTTAAAAAGTATTCGTTTTTTTACTATTTGTGTTTTTTACATGTAAAATCTAATCCTTGGCTGAAGAGGGACCATGCTATTTAGGTGAGTAGTTATCAAGTTTTCATGTTGAAATTTTGGATAGTCATAATGAGCCATTCGATTCCTCATGTAATGAGATGGGCATCAACGCAACATATTTATTGGTTAATTTGAAGTTCAATTTGTAATTCATTGAAATCTGCAAGCATATATATAAATACTAATATGGATGTTTCGAATAATACATAGCATTTGGATAGATTCATAATAATAGTACTTACATTGACATATCAATCCTATTTGTGATTGAGACAACATGAGTTATATATTTCTAGGGTCACTTTCTCACATTTCACCTATTTCATCTTTTTTTGGAAAAAAAAATAAATCAAATTTTGAAACAAACCCCACTAAAATAGGAGGTACACTTTTTTTAAGTCATCTGTCTTGTAATTTGCAAATGCCAAGGAAACAAAACGCACTCCAATGTCTAAGTTGAGACTAAACCTGGATTGTGAGGCTCAACCTGTACTTCATACATAAAATTTCTAGATTGAAAACTTGAATGTGAGACTACCCTATACTCTATGAATAAAATTTTGGATTTTCAACTTGAAGGTGATTATAATCCTGTATTTGATAGATAAAATTATGGTTTACAAAATGCGAAAGTTGTACACAATTTAAATATAAGATTTAGATGTATAGTATAATTCCTACAATCTATTCAATTTTATGGATCTGAAAGTCATTAGATTTCATGTTTTTAATATTGTTTTCTTGCTTTTAATTTAGGTATAATTTTCCAATTCCAATAAAAAACATGAAAGAGGGCAATGGAGGTTGCTAGGTGTTGTGTTTTAAGTCACAAAATAGAACATTTTCATGTTAATGTTAACATTTTTCGGCCCCTTGACTAATTTGAAATTCAAATCTGGACATAATTGCCTCAATGCATTAGAAAATTCAAATCACTAACATGGTAAAATAACACAAAATAAAATATTTATAACCTCGACAATATTCAACTTTTTTATTCTCAACCCATGCAAATATTAGATTTCTCCATATACATGGAATATATCACAATTTTCCATATACTTGTCACCTATACAAGAGAACCCAATCTTTGCAAGTTAGAGGAAAATTGTACATTAATGGTTTCTTCTTTAATGAAAGAACCATGCCATGGGTGGCCCAAACAAATGACAACAACCACACATTCTCATAATAGTGACTTATCTTGCTGTTGCTCAATGACTTATGGTGTAACAAATGATGATCCTATGTCATCATTGAAAAATTCACATAGTAGATGAGTGGCCATTCTTTATATATCTGCATGGTAATCTATGTTAAAAGATTGAAATTCATAACTCTATATTTTGGCTTCCTTGTAAATGGGTTTCAGATTGTCCTTTAGAACTTGATATGTGTCATTAATCTCATTGAAGATTAACTCTGAATTTTTGAGTCTGGTAATATCATTAACAACAATATATTTTGGCTCTTTTAGCCCTTTGACAAGGGCAATATAATATGCCTTGTCATTTTTAGTCCTTCCTTGCACTTCTCTCTTTCTATGTAACACTTATTTTGTTGCACTATTGTAAATGACAAATTGAATGATTGCTTGTCGATAACAGGAGACCTCAATGCACATGATCCACTTTTGCACCATATTTATGTTTACAATAGCTGGAAAATAAGATAACAATAAAATGATATTAGAATTATGCATTTAAATTTTAACATTAAGCAATGTGTAGTGCCAATAATAAATGAGGATACAAAAGAGAAAAACATACAATAAAATTACTAGTCATTCAGAAGTGGCACTAAGGCTAGGGTAATAACATAAGATAATCAGTCATGAAAGCATACATATTCAATAGATTCTGCTACATAACTATAGAAAACTGCCATTAAAGGATCAAGAAGACACGTTACTATACATTCTTTCCAGTACAAACCAAAGTGATTCTGGACGAAAAATGGTTTGATTCATTAAATTTTCCCAACAAGTGCTTTGGATCCTTCTTAACAAAGCAATATATAACACAATATTCTTTCTATGGTTAAATTAATGCAAATGATGAAATAATGAGGAAGCCAAATGGAATATCTATGCTTGAATTTTTATTCTTTGCTTTGGTGATGATACAATTGGATGATTCTTTGGCACCTAGATTCTTTAAATACATGCACACATTCCAATAGAAAATACCCTGACTCTTTTCTATTGGCTACTAGCTATTGGAAAGGAAGTGATTAATATTTTGAGAACGGAGGTTGTGGCTTTAGACTGAACATCCAGCTAAGAAGAATCAACGGAAAGAGGCATGTTCTCTTTATCAGGGCTACATTCAGAATGATTGTTGTTGTACATTATAACTCTCAATACTACAGAAACTATTGGAATGTATGAGGTTTTGTTTTTGCTAATTAACAAGGTCAAACCCATAATTTCACTATCCCTAATGTATATACTTCTAGTTCTCTGTGTCACATCAGTTTCTTCCATTTTCGTCATGTTAAGCTACAATAACAGAGGAAAACTTTAAATAGCCATAGCTATTTAACAACCTAGATATTTGTGTAATCTTAATCATTATGAAGATATAATTGACAAGATTCCAGGTACCTAAATTGGATATCGAAATGAAAGAGTAACTTATAGGATTCAAGGTTCAATTTTTTTGGTTAAATTGGTTATCCTGGTCTAGATTACAGTTTTTCTTTCAAAATTATCTCAGAATATGATGAACATCAATGAGATCAGTGGTTTGACCTCGCCATTGTCCATAAAACTATGGGATATTCTCTATAATCCTGATGAGTTCAACTCGTTAAACTATTATATAAACTATGAGATTCAGAAGTCAAACCTCCTAATTCAAAACTATCACTAACAAAATTTTAAATTAAGATTGCTGAAAATTTAACGCTTTTTTTTTTTTTTTTAAATAATCACTTATGAAGAGCATTCAAACACATTGAGCACACTGCATAAGAAGGATTCTTACAACTTCTCTCCAAGTCCTCAAACCAGACACTCTTGAAGAATTGTTATGCATTTTAGGCTGCTAAAGTCACTCTATGGATAATTCAAATTACTCATCTGGTGTAACTGAATAGTAGAGACACACAATATAGGACCATAGGAAGCATTCGATTGAGGAATAATGATTTCCCTGTTCTTGAAAGAATTCTGCAAAGTGTTTCCACATGTCAAAGAATCTTTTGGTAGCATAGGCATATCAACCAAAGACGAAGAAGTCGAAGACACCAAATAAGGGGCAATAGTGAATACCTTGACTCTTTTGTTTAGCAAAATTTCATTGTAAAATTATATTCAAATGACCAATTCAAGGATAAGCCAAGCAAATCCTTTTCCACGATAAATTTATATAAGTAGTAGTTCAAGTTGGTTAGGATCAAAATCAAGGGTGTACCAATGTCATCTCACTCATTGAGGTCCTGTTTATTTCACGTTCTTTTATATATATTTTTAGTGCACTTCGAGGGTGGAGACAAGTTTCTTTTTGATAGAATTTGAGTGGTCACAAACTACTTCCATACATTTCGAGGGTTTCTGCATGTTAATGCAAACTGAGTAGTGGGTGAGTCTTCCTCCAAGACAAGTGTCACGCGGAATGAGTCAAGGTTGTGGACAAGATCGACCTTCCTAGTATCTAAAGATATCTAGTGACAAGCAAGCCAATCAAAAACTATCTTTCTCTAAATATGCAATTAAAACAAATGAAAACAAGTGTTTTAGGCCTACCTTGGATCCAGTGCAAGTTTGTGGAAGGCTCGCTCCCTTGCTCCAAATGAGCTTCCTTGAAGTGTAATTCTGCAAATACAAACAAGCAAACAAATTAAATAGCACCTGAAAAGCCAATATCATAAGTCATATTCATCATAATGATCAAGGAGATTATGAAACAAATCACATAAGATAATTTGTTGAGAAAAATGAATATGATTGTATTAATTCAAATGAAAGAAGAACTTTACAACCTGTGCCTTGATGTTGTACAAGCTCCTCCCAGGGTCTGACAAGAAGTCTCCTGTACTTTGACAAGTTTCACTCACTTCCCAATGAAACCAAAAGGTATGTGATCTCTCCTCTCAAGTTTAACTAGGAAGTCCCAATTCCATCAACATTTACCCTCAAAATGTTCAGCTTCTAACCTCTCCAGCAACTGACCCAATGCCTTAATTTTAGTGCAATGGAGGGAAGTTACTAGGTCCTCCTTCAAAGGGATAAAGCCCTCCTTCAAAGGGATAGCTCCTCTTATCAAGGGATTAGCTCCTTCTCTTTGGGATGCATGAACCACCTTGGAGCGAACAATCCACGTCAAAATTCCTTCTA
>APFE031275791.1:0-16654 GCA_000404065.3 Pinus taeda | reverse complement strand
AAAATTTCATTTACATTCACTGCTGTGTGAAAACAAAAAATACAGGGATTTACAGTTTTACCTTTTCACTGTTGTGTGAAACAATTCACGGTTTTACACAAACCTCCTCTGGTTTTATTTCATTCACCTTTTCAACTCTTCTTCTCCTGCACTGCTGTGCATTCTTTTCATTTCTTACATTACCAAAAAAGGTTTTTACGCTGCTGCTGTGTTTTTTACATTACAAACATTGCATTACAATCCCTTGGTTTTTATTGGCTGCTGCGAACCCTGTTTCTATTCTCCCCGTGTGCGATTACACAACATAACTTGAATTCAACTTTTTTTTATAAAAGACATGACATACAATTCATATGCCATACTGCCGTGGATAAAAAAATAATTGAAAACATTTAAAATTAAAACTTCACCAACTATTTACGAACCACAGTAAATTTTATTAAATGTTTTACTGATGCAAACTACGGTCAACAGGGAGACTTTCACTTCACTCAATTTCCATGCCCTGCAGACTTGTATTCAGTCATACGGCCAATATCAGCGATACGGAGGTCCTCCAAGGAAAAACATGCGCCCTCACTCTCATGAATTACCAACCGTTGATCTTGCCCTCAACGATCGGATGACTGCAGGCAATATCGGGAGGACTTTTCTGACCGACATTTATCGTCTGATAAATGTCAGAGGGTGATGTCACCCCAATCCACGTGGCTGCTCCAAATTGCATCGAGTCGATTTTACGGAAACCACTTTATGCCAAAAGGTGGTGCGATGACTTACCGGCGGTTTTAGGTTTGCTGCTGGGTGGTTTTGACACGGCATTGAAATGCTGGCCCGCGCGCGCAGTGGAAATTATAATTTCAACATAAATAAGGAGAGGGAGCTGGATTGGTTGCTTGCCCATAACCTGCACATCCCTTCTCTGCTCCATTGATAATCAGAATTTCACCGGTGGGCAGAAGCAACATATCTCCCAGAACTCTGGGAGCAGGCATGTTCTCCATTGCCCAATCGGCATTGGGATCTGTGATAACCATTCTTCCACAGATCTGGAGCGCATCAGTGAAAATCCATGCGAGTGATAAATTGTAACTCTCAACAGGAGCACCACCGCAGATCATAATTTCTGTCCTCCGAAATGCATCAGATGCGGACAGTTGCAGCATCACAAATGAGGCGGTGGTGGGGTAATTTCTTGGGCCATCTGGGATTCTTGGAAAATGTCTGACCACAACATTTCTTTGGTAATAAAGCAAGATGGAATCACGGTTGGCGAAGATGAAGAGATTTCCATCGGATGAGAGATGAAGAAAAGGATAGAGATTGTACAGGCTCTGTAGGTTTTGGGACACATAGGTGTCTTCTAGAAACGTCAGATCGTAAGCTCCCTCACCAGGCTTCCTTGGTGGCAGGAATTCGTAGGTAAAAGCGTAGTTGCCGCCCACAACAATACTTCTAACGTCAGGAAGGATCTGGTTTGAAGCATACCATCAACCGTCCAAAAGCCCAGATCCAGGTTCACCAGCTGGATCAACCCAATCACATGTAGAAGTTTCACAAGGTACAAATTTACGAACGCTCATGTATCCATCATTCCATCCGCCAGTGCTAACCAAAGTACCGTCCGCAGCAAAGGCTCCCAATGAACACCAAGTATCAGTCATCAGCGTCAACGGTCTCACCTTGTTTGTAGCAATGTTGTATTCTATGGAGTGAGCTGAGCAATCATAACCAGCTGATCTACCTATGCAAATTCCATTTGCGAGGCTTATATTAGAATCACAAAAATCTGTATTTGCAAATTCCATTTGCGAGACTACGACTATATTTCTTGTTTAAATATTCCACCAAAAACTAGGAGCTTGTGTCATGTAATCTAAACAATTCCATCTAATTATTCCATGTTCTTCTTTTAGCATGATAGGACATAAATGTGATATATTTATGAGTTTAGAACTACATATTGAATAACAAAAAAATTATAATATCATAAGGAATTGCATCAACAACAAAAAAATTACCAATTATATAAAACAAGTAAAATTGAGTAATATCATTAAATTCATTAATACAAATCAAAACATTATTGCCAAAATCCCATTTTCAAAAACATTAAATATCACCCACCTCAAGATACATGAAGTAAATTGTGAATATGTTATATGTTAAATTGTGGTTTTGTTTAATTATTGCACACAATTGTGAGCGAGATTGTGATGTTTAGTTGTTTAAAATGTGCTTTTGACTAGACAAATGGGTTGAAAACTCTTCTATCACCTAAATTGTGCAAGTTATGCAACTCAAACTTCAAACTTTTAACAAATATCTTCCCTAATACAACTAAAATTGGCAGAAAATTATCCCTGTTGAATCTTCAAAACTTAAAATAGCTAAAATATGGATATATTTCTTATTTAAATATTCCAATATAAATTGGAAAATTTTGGTACATAAACTAAATAGCTTCATCTATCTTTTTTGTTTGTTTGTTTTGAACAAGTTAAAAATGTGATCATTATTTATTATTTATATTTGAGTTTGAAAATAAATATTAAATAACAAAAAGTTATAATATCATAAAGAATAGTATCAACAACAAAAAAACACCAAAACAAGTAAATTGAATCTTTAAATTAAATATCATTAAATCCATTAATGCTAGTTAAAACACCATTAAAAATCTTATTAAGAGATTGTTGATTGTCTAATCTTTACATTAAAATATCAAACAACCCGGTTCACCAAATATAAGCAACTCAAAATGAAGTCTTGTATGCATACTATTCATGTCCATGAACATAAATGCTAACATCAATATTCATATAACAAACTTTAAATGAGGATGGTATACAATAAGGGTTCTAATTCTTTATAATATTTCTCTTACACATGCTTATTTAAAATATGTAGAATGAGATGTAATTTTAATGGAGTAGTCTTTAAGTGAGATTTTTGGGAGTTTTGAGCATATTTTTGGAGAATCCCATAAAAGTCATGAGTACTCAAATTTAAATTAAATGAATAATTTATATATTATGTTTGTAACTAAATTTATAATGATTTTGTATTTAGTAATAAATTATAAGGTTAGTGTATTGATTGTGTATTTGAATAAAATTATAAAAAATGTGGAAATTTATTAAATATTAAAAAACAATTTTTTTTACAACTGTAATGTGTTTGTGTGTGTGAGAGAGAGGTTTTCTTCTCCGAGGAAATACTAAAAATCGTAGTTTGGAAAATATGTGTGTGTGTGTGTGTGTAAGGTTTTCTTCTCCTAGGAAATATTAAAATTCTTGAATTGGAAAAAATTGTTACTTTATTATTAATCAAGATTTCAGTAGAGTTCTAATTTTAATGCTTTAAAAATGTTTAGAAAAAATTATAATGTTAAACTTTTCACACAATTTGCTATTAATTAGAATTGTAAATTAAAATGAGCTTAAGAATCCAACAACATGGATGTCACATAGCCTACTAGGTATACTCTCCCTTGAGAAATACTATTTTATGCATCCTACAATATCCAAGTAAATGCAATTGAATTATAATCCCTAATAAAATATGAACTAAGAAGGTCTATCCACTCTCATCCCAATAATTCATTCCCTCTCTTTAAGATATCTCTGTGCTCTAGCACTTGGGATATCTTGAACGTTATAATCACTATATTTCTCTTTGAGTTTCAATGTTAATTTAGTTTCTAATAAGATAGACAAATTATTTATGTAGATGTGATTCCCAAGGAGTGAGCATGTCAATATAGATGGGGTTGGAATCCTCAGTGGGGAGGATAATATCACCTCCTCCCTAAGCTACACCCACTTGACAATTATTTTAGCTATTTAAAATGAACTTGATATTATTTCATTATTTAAAAAATATTTAATAAATTTTTATTAGTTATTAATTTGCTTTAAAATTCTAAAACTTCATTTACCTTAAAAATTCAAAAAAGATCAACATATTAAATGAAATTTGTGTGTGTGTGTGTTTGTGTTTAAGAGTATATATTTTTAGAAAATTAATGTACGACACCCACATGTTATGACATAAATCTAGTGAGAGGAAAAAATCGAATTCCCAAGGTCAAAGTTTACATCTTAAGTAGCTCAAAAATGCATTCAAGTTGTTCTCTTGAGAATATTAAGATCTCTTATGGGGAATGAAATGGCCACACCAATAATTGAGTGGGAAAGTCTATGGCATAACTCAACGCAACCGTCTTAGCTGCAGAGAAGCGTGTCAAGTGGCCAAAAAATATAAAATGAAGAAATGGAATGGAAATAAAGATAGGTTATCTATCCAAATTTCTATATCGTTGGATCACCCTTTGTGATCTTGAACATCTGAATAATTAACCAGATGTGGGCCATGCCCTAGCACTCTTGTGAACCAATGTTACATGACCATGTAGCATTATCATGTGATCCACACCACATTGTTTAAAAAATTGTATGAGTAACCCACTTAAATGGTTGATCAGTGAATTCTATCAAAACAAGGACTAAGGGTTGACGATGGTACATCGCATTTAACCAATATAATATTGAAAGAAGAGGTTGAGGGGCAGTTTACAATGATAACAATATGACATATAGGTATTGCATATAGAAATTGCGCAGTTTCTGAGCCCAGTAGGCTGCAAGTCAGATTTGCGCAATTTCTGGAGGGGAGACTGGTTCCCCTCCAGTATTGGGCAATTTCTTGAAGGAGTTGCTCAGCCAGCAGCTAGACCAACTCTACAGAAGCAGCCTCTGACGAGAGTGTAACAAGCTATCATGCAGAGGTTGGGAAGCTGCTAGAAAACCACTAAATCTCATGCACTTGATAGTGCAAGACATGCTGTTGAGGATGGTTGGTAAGGAGGCTCCAAAACGTATCTAAGGAAAAATTTTGGAGGGTGGTTGTAGCTGCTACAACAGTGTGCAAATAGAGTGGCGGGGTTTACTTTTGCAACTAGACTAGCCTTTCCCTTTCATGACATTTAAATTAGCATTTACGTTTAATTAATGGCATTTTCATTCCTGTCGTTAGAATCAAGTTCATCTCCTTGCAATCACGATATGATTTCATAAGAAATTATATTTGTAGTTAGTCGAAGGAGTGGTATTTGAATACCTTGATCTAATCTAATGACTGAGGATGACATGACTAGAAGCTACCGTGTTGTGCATATAGCACTATCACCTCTAACTTTGCATGAACCCCAAGTTGATAATTTAGGTTGATAAGCATTGGGAGTTGCAACATCCTTGGTGCAATACCATAGCTCATCATTTTTTGGCGCTGTTGTCGGGGAGGTGTTCAAGTAGATGTTGTTTCTACTTAGGAGTTACTTGTTTTTTGCTTTGCATTAGTCTTATTGGTTTGAAAGCTTCACGGGAAAAAAAAAGGAGAAAGATAATTCAAAAACCATAGCTAGTTCTTTCATGCCTCGTAGGAGTAGGGAAAATCAAGGGAAATTCTTACCAAAAACCCCCACCCCTTCAAGAAGTCAACTTGTATTCTTCTCTGGTGATTGTGAACTTTCCTCTTTCACTATATGGGAATTAAAAAAGCCTCTAGGAGAGGAACCTAGAATTTTTGAGGAACGCATAGGGGAAGAAAAACATATCTCACCTACACAAACCATGGCTAAAAACAGATAAGATGAGATTTTCCCTATCATGGAAACTAATGGGTAGGCCAGAATGAATAATATAAGCCATGTTTCCCTTCTACGTTTCCATGGCCTAACCTCTGGGGATCCTCACACCTTCGTGTTTGAATTTGTTGTTTTTTGTAGGACCTATGACTATGCCTTGGATGAACATAAGCTAAATTTACTTCCATCTGCCCGCAAAGATGTACCCTTGCACTCGTTTATGATTTACCTAAAGGCAACAAGCCTTCAATGACAAGTACAGTGATTACTACAGTTCCAAGGAAACAAAGTAGGAAATCTTTAGGATGACCCTAGGAACAAATGAATCCTTAGAGGACTATGAGGAAAGATTCCAACTCAATTATAGGAGGGCTAATTGTACCCTTCATCTCGAATCACTCAAGCTAGTTCTTCTACGAGGGATTCGGGAGGATGTAATGGAAACCCTCAACATGTTGTCTTGAAGAGACATCTCTTAATTTCTTTATGATGTCATATACAAATCACTCTAGGGCTGCTAGAAAAAGGGGTGGGTCTATCAAAGGCTTGGTTAGTTCATGTCCCTTTACACCAGCCCTCAAACATGGGATAGGAAGTACGTTCGAGGATTTTAAGAGTGGCATGTTGCATACGTTTCCCCTACAGATGGATACAGCGCAAATTAAAAGGAACCAAGAGGAAGCAGAAAGGGCACTAGGTATCTTCCACCTTAGATGCACTAAGAGAAACCCTAGGAATGAGTGCCCACTGAATGTCATAGGAGTCTTCTTTGTTTGTAAAGAAAATCATGCAATAGAGGAACGTCTCTCTATGATAGGTCTGAAGGCTATATACCAAGCGGAAAAAGGTGGTTCAACGAAACTCTGCTTTATTAACCAAAGGAGGCCTTAAGGCCCTCAAACATATTAGCAGGGAATGCCAGGTGTGCACTATCCTCATTAAAATCCAAATAAGGATGCACCTTTCCAGCCTTGGTTGCCTTCCACTCATCCATCATGGCCCACACCTCCTCTTCGGCCTTATACTCCTCAATATCCTCCTTATCCTATTAACCCTCCTTTCCAACCATATCCACCACAATATTCCCAATGGAGAAACCTCTCACCAGGGTGGAGGCCTCAAACAACACGACCTCCTGCTCTACTACCTCCACCTCAACCTCAACCATAGCTCCCTCACCATACCCCACTTAAGAAACCTCAAATGCTCTCTCAACCCAATCTGAACCTGAACAATAAGTAGAAACAATAGGTTTACAGTGGGGAGACATCCTAGCATGCTTATGTTGTGGAAATCCAAGAGATCAACCTTCCTTCTCGGAAGGTGATCTTAGATAATCACCCACCTTTTCCACATAGAGAGATTGAGGAGAACGAATAGACTGCCCCTCAAGCCAATGCACCTCCTTACCATGAATGGTTGGTCCACCCTAAACAACACGCCCTAGAAGAGGCTTAGCTTTGGGGAGAATTGAAGAACTTGTGTGTAAAAATACCCCTTCTCCGAGCCATCAAAGATGTCCCCATTTACAACAAGCTTATCAAGGAAGTGTGTTTCAAAATACCTGGGAGAAGAAGAATAGATACCCCACTATCCATTTTGTTGGACAATTGTTTGACCTAATCCTTGGGAGGGTAATCTCCCCAAAGTAATTGGATAATGGTAGCCCAACAGTGTTTGTGCACATTGATGGCATTATGGCCCCTAATACCTTGATTGACCTTGGGGCTGCAATCAATGTGATGACTAGGGAAACCATTCTCAAGCTAAACCTCCAAGGGGGCTTGAGGAAGACTACTATGATATTGTATAACAACCCTCATGAAAATTCCATGTAATAAGGTATATAAAGGAAAGAATAAGACCATGGGCAAGGGACACTTATTCCAAGATTAATGTTGGGTAGGACATCCTGGTGTGGGTGTTCAGTCAGTTTACTATGGGAAAGCAGATTGCAGTTTATTATGGCAAAGGAGATTGGAAAAGGCAAAGACAAAGAAAAAGGCAAAGGCATTAAAAGGAAAAAAAGGAATTTTGGCTCATTTGTTTATGAAAATAAAGGAAATTAGGAGAAAAGTGAGGTAAAAGGTCATAGGTTGCATGTGAGGAGGAAATTGAATGAAAATGATGGAAATTGAAGAAAATAGAGTACTCATTGACAAAAAGGCTTATGAGGATTAGTTGGCAACATCTTGGTCAATGTAAACACTTGGCTCAAGTTTTTGCTTAGGTTTTAGAGCAAGGAAGGGAAAAGCAAGCAAGGAAAGGAAAGCAAGGATCAAGGAAGAAGAGCAGGATCAGGGAGCTTCATCGGGAATACTTGCAGGTAGCATATTGCATGTTTGATTTCCTAGCTAGTTTGGACATGCATGGCTTTGCTTGTTGGTGTATGGTTCTCTTGTTGTCAGTGGCATGGCTTTTCCGGGTTATGACAGTGGTTTTTGGCCTAGCCTCACCTTTTTCTGGATGCCATGGTGTTGGAATATTTTTTTCGGTTTGGATCTTTGGTTTTTTCGGATGGATTTCAGAACTTTGGGCGGAGGTGGTCTCACGGTTTATTCCCAAAGGCCAAGGAATCCCTTGATCCATTTTGGAAGGATACACGGTAAACTCTGAGGGAGGAATCTCAGTTTAGGGCCTAATGATCCGGTGTAGATTGTGGTAAAGCCTGAGAGACTGGTCTCGGTTTAGGGCCAAGTGATCCGTGGTTGGATTGCGGTAAAGCCTAAGAGACAAGAAGTCAAAAATTCCTCGAGGATAGTGATGGAGTGGAGATGGAATTCATAGTTCGGTTCGGTTATGATCGGAGCACCAATTTCGGTGTGATCACGATTTGATGAGGGTGGAGGCGGTTTAACCTTTTGATTCCCTTGGTTGTTTTTGGATTGGTTTTCTTATGAGATCCCACATCCACATTTGGAATATGGCATGGGGGTGATTGGCTAAAAGAAATATTTGGTTAACCCATGTCTACAGTTGGTTGGTACATGGAAGTCCCGAACCTTTTCAGATTTGCATATTAGTAATGAAAGCTAAGTTCTCTTACTCTTTCACTTGTTTATATGTGGATTTAAAGGATGTCATATCTCTGATATTTACCTGGTTTTATGCTCGTTATAAGCATGGTTAATTGGTTGATTCATTTCATGGTTATTTCATGTATTTAATTTTGAATGTTAAAATGATGGATGCAAGAGCTAATTGATGTTATAATAGCTCAATGGAGACGTTGGTGATCCTTCTTTCCATGGTTCATAAGTGTTTTTGGTCATTCATGCTTTCTCTTGTATCCTAAACCTGTAGGTTTCATTGATTCCAAGTGTTTGATAGAATGTCAATCGCAGTTGGGGATGGTTAGGCTTGTTCCTGAGTTTTATTTCTCAGATAGACCCATAATAGCTCTCGAGGGATTTATTGAGGATGTAATGGTCTCCAGTGACTCCTGGGAGTGTCCCACTCATTTCCTTGTCCTGCAACCCAAAACCAAGTTTAATGGTTATCATATCATCTTAGGAAGACCTTGGTTGGCCACTTTTGATGCCTCATTAGTTGCAGGGTTGGGAACATGACCATAAAGAATGGGCATCCATCAAAAAATACTTGTGATGTACCCTCCTCCTCAACCTTCTATTGAGCATGACTTGCCCTTATTGTTAGAGGATGAGGAAGAAGGATAACTTTATGAGACATCCCCCTACCCAGTCTACACACTGGACACTATTATAGGGGTAGGGAAACCTGACGAATATGAACTTATTGAACTACATTAGTATTTCTTTCTTTAAAGAAAAATATTTATAATTCTAGAAAGTGGACTTGTGACAATCCCCGTGTACAGTAAGCCTCACCATCCAAATAATCAACCACATTGGGTCCACGTGCTAGTCACGATGTGAAACAGTATTACAAGACCATGTAGCATGGTCACATGACACACACCAAGCTCTTTAACTAATCACATCAGTCGCCCAATTGAATTATTGATCCATGAATTCCATGAAAACAAGAACTAAGGGTTGAGGAAGGTACATCACATTTGACCAAGTTAGCATTGAAGTTGGAGGTTGAGGGGTGGTTTACTATGATAATTGCATGTCATATAATTATTTCGAAACAGTAATAATAATATATGCCAAGGATAATGTTTTTAACCTAGTTCGAGAAAGAAAGATAAGTGAGCTAAGGGTGGACAAAATAGTAAATTTTTTGTAGTGCATAAACAAAATTATGAGTATGCAAAGCAAGGAGGTAACATAAATGGGTATGATACCATGGAGAAGCTTAATGCCATGGGAAAAATATATAAAGTATGGGAAAGAGAAAGAGAGACTTAGATACACCATAAGTATATAAGATAGAGTACAATGGATTTATTATTCATAAAGCCTAAGTCCCTTATGTTAAATTGTATTGGGATGAAAGGGTACGAGTATCACATGTAGCATTTAGGAAGGGTGTTATATGTTAACCAATAAAATCGAGATGGATCACTATAGTATGATCGGGCTGACCAAGAAGTTATGCCTAGAACGAGTATGGTGTTGTGTCTAGACTAGTGAGCAAGGGACCATCTAGAATTCTCTTTTCACTAGCCATGGAAAATGTTACTAAATTGTGTTAGAGAAAAAATGTTTTGAAACGAGATGTATGATGAGGTAAAACCTTAGATTCATATAATGAGTATTTTTTTTAATTAATTGCAAAAAGAAAGAAAAAAATAGTTGAGTAAATTGAGGTACATTACACTTTGGCCATTTTTGGCCAATGGATCTCCACTGGCGATTGATTGATTGAATTGTGCATATAAAGGTCGAAGGATTTCGGTATAATGGATTGGCTAAGCAACCCATAGATTTTTTTATTTTTATTTATTTTTTGTTATAATAATGTGTTGAAATCACTAGCTTGAGGGCTTGATCTATGTAGTCCACCTAATCCTAGTTTTCTAAGCTTGTCACTGAGTTGATTACAATATTGGAAAAAAATAAATATCTTAGACACTGGAAAATGACAATCTAGATTCTAGTGAAGAAAAATAAAGCATGAAACACTTAGACTACATCATTAATTATAATAATATCTTATTAGATATTTTTATTATTAGAGTAATCTAAGTGTTTAGTTGATCGTTAACAATAATTGTTTATTTAATATTATAATTTACCATTACAAACAATAAAAGTAAATTTATCTTATAATATTATATAATTTTATAAATGCTTAAAAACTCATTGGTAAATGTGTTTATTAAATTTTGTTAATATTATATTTATTTGTGTCAAATAGACAATTTGCTTTTAATTGAAAAAATATATAATCAAATTAATTATACAAGTTTTTGGATAATAAAAGTAAGTAAGATATTGTAGTTAATTAATTTTATATTAAATGATTTTAATCTCAAATTTTATTGTTAAAAAATTTAATCATTTTAAATTTATAACAAGTTTAAGATTTGGGAAATTTATGTGATTCATAATCGTAGGTTGAGTTTTAAAATCATAACATGTGTGTGTGTGTTTTTTTTTAAGTTTAAACTAAAATAGTTTTTTATCAAATTTAAAATAATGATAATTATATCTTGATACTTAATACACTTGAATATGATGAGTATTTTATTAGCATTAATCAGAGTGGATTAATTTTAAAAGAATAAATATATAATTAACATTTTAAACATCCTCGTCTTTTTACATTTAACATCACACTTTCTATCATAACAATCTAACACGACACTTTATATAATAATATCCTTTACTTCATATAACAATTTTGAAAAGAAACGATTCTCAACAAATTTCAAAGTTCCTTACATAAAGGAAAAAAAAAAGAAACATTTAACATCACACTTTCTATAATAACAATCTAACATGACACTTTATATAATAATATCCTTTACTTCATATAACAATTTTGAAAAAAACGATTCTCAACAAATTTCAAAATTCCTTAAATAAAGGAAAAATAGAAAAAAGAAGACCCAAAACTTTTATTGCTTTTTCACTACATCGGTGAAAGAAATATATAATTTTGAAAAGAGAGGCTTCATAACAAATTTCAAATTTCATCCCATAGAAAAAAGAAGACCCAAAACTTTTATTACTTTTTCACCACGTGAGTGAAAAAAATTTACAATTTTGAAGAAAAACTCCTCGTAGCAAATTTCAAATTTCTTCCCTACAGAAAGAAAAGAAACCCAAAACTTTGATTGCTTTTTCACTACATTGGTGAAAGAAATGTACCAGAACTTACCCTTGCAGCACTCACTCAGTACGGTAGAGTAGAGTAAAGTACATATGAGATTATTGAAAATGTCAAAGCAGAAGAATGAGTTTAATTAGAAGACAAATGAATCCAAGTGGCAGCGCTGGGTATTCCACTGTTGAGCACGAATAGCATGTAGTACCCAGGCGGTGCTGCAACAGGGGTGGGAGGTGCCGTTACTAGGGCACTATAAATATTCTGCCCTGCTCCTCCTACTAATTCTAATTGTGGGCTGGCAGATGCAAGCAGAAGCAATCTCTGATGCATGGAAAAAGAGTGAGTAGTGAAGGTTGGAGGATAAATGTTGAACTGAATGGAAATGTTATGGTGATTATTTGCAGCGAACTGAACCTTGAAGCTACCGCCATAAGTGACCGAAGCAGGCAGCACAGAAATGATGGTGGGCTTCAGGGAAGATTCGTCTAAGTAATAAGGACTGTATGCTTGCAGACGAAGCTCTGTGGGAAACATAACGGTGAAAGTATAATTTTTGTTGGGGTTGGAACCTCCCACAAAAATCCTACCATCAGGCAATACAATTGCAGTGGAATGATACATTCTTGGAACAGTGGAACTTGCGAGTACTGAGAAGCGCTGCCCTGGCAATGCATTAGGTCTGTATAAATAAGGAGCAAGAGCTGGATTGGTTGCTTGCCCATAACCTGCACATCCCTTCTCCGCTCCATTGATAATCAGAATTTCACCGGTGGGCAGAAGCAGCATATCTCCCAGAACTCTGGGAGCAGGCATGTTCTCCATTGCCCAATCGGCATTGGGATCTGTGATAACCATTCTTCCACAGCTCTGGAGCGCGTCAGTGAAAATCCCTGCGAGTGACAAATTGTAACTCTCAACAGGAGCACCACCGCAGATCATAATTTCTGTCCTCCGAAATGCATCAGATGCGGACAGTGGCAGCATCACAGATGAGTGTTGGAGACGGTAATTTCCCCTGTGCGCGCAGGATGCCAGCAGCTAAACCGCGCGGTCAGCAGTCAACCTCAGCTCCAAAACCATTGCAGCAACCTTGAAACCGGCAGGATCATATCCCACCACCCTTCAGCGAAAGGCAGTTTCCGTGCAACGAGCTCCGATGCAATTGGGAGCTGACAACTATCCAGCAAGTGATGCTGGCCTGACATCAGCAAGTCACATCCGTTGGAAGGTAACCCTCAGTCATCTTACCCCGCCCGATATGCGTCCGATCAACAGTGAATATTGTCCGCCGTTCGATTGTCAGGTAAGGTCTGCGCAGTTTAAAGTCTGTCCGAAGTCATACGGAGGCCTGTCAAATTTAATGCAGCATGGACCATGCATAATCGACCATGCATAATCGACCATGCCTTATGTTATTTGATGTCATATGGTTTGGTAAAAGTTTAATATTTCATACGGCTATTTAATATGAAGCATGGGCGGGAGTATGGGTAAGTCGTTTTGATATATGTTTTAAAAATAAAACGTTGACCCAATGTTTTGTCATGTGAACAAGAAAAACACCCGCGGGAATTGTAAAAAGAATATGGTAATCGCATTATACAGATGGGATTGCATTTTTAGTGTGTGAATTTTTTTTGGTAATTGCACACGGTAAAATGAAGTGGTGGTCCGCAGCACCAATGACTATGTTATGTAAAAAAAACCACGGGGATTGAAAAACATATGTGTAATGGCGCATTGTAAAAAGATGAAATGTGTTGTGTGAGTTTTCATAAGGGAAGATGTATGTGTGTTCACTGCAGCGAACGAAGAACAGGGAAACTTCAAAAGGAGAACAGAGTAAATTTTATATTGCAGGAGATGCACAGATGTGCAAAAATGTTTTGGTTTGAAATGTAAAAGAAAAATGCAGCAGCAGTGAAAAGAATTTATTTTGTCCTGGTAATGTTTTGGATTGCAATGTAAAAATTGCACAGCAGTGCAGGAGGAGAAGTAAATGAAACCAGTGGGTTGTTTTGTTTTCAAAACCATGAGTTGTTTCACACAGAAGTGAAAAGGTGAATGTGTAAATCCCTGTAAGTTTTGTTTTCACACAGCAGTGAATGTAAATGAAATATTTACACAGTGGTGTAAAATTTCATAGGAGGTAGAGTAATTTATCTTGTAATGTTTTGGTGAATCCCTCTCAGTAAAAGAGGATGAATATGTCTTTGTAAATTCTCAGGTGAAAACAGAGTTTTGGTTTAATCTTGTTTTTGGTAAATCCCTCTCAGCAAAGAGGATGAATGTGTAACTGTGAATTTATTTTAATGAATGGAAATCTTTTATGGTGGTGCATTACTCTGTTCAGTGAATTTCTTTTAAGGGTAAAGATCCTGGAGTAGAGCAAAGGAAACAGAGCATTGCCTCTGTGTTTTATTTTTGTGGTTTTGGTATTTTCCACATCCCATCCCAAGCAAAAATACCCAACAATGAGGAGGTGGTGGGGTAATTTCTTGGGCCATCTGGAATTCTTGGAAAATGCCTGACCACAACATTTCTTTGGTAATCAATCAAGATGGAATCACGGTTGGCGAAGATGAAGACATTTCCATCGGATGAGAGATGAAGAAAAGGATAGAGATTGTACAGGCTTTGCAGGTTTTGGGACACATAGGTGTCTTCTAGAAACGTCAGATCGTAAGCTCCCTCACCAGGCTTCCTTGGTGGCAGGAATTCGTAGGTAAAAGCGTAGTTGCCGCCCACAACAATACTTCTACCGTCAGGAAGGATCTGGTTTGAAGCATACCATCGACCGTCCAAAAGCCCAGATCCAGGTTCACCAGCTGGATCAACCCAATCACATGTAGAAGTTTCACAAGGTACAAATTTACGAACGCTCATGTATCCATCATTCCATCCGCCAGTGCTAACCAAAGTACCGTCCGCAGCAAAGGATCCCGATGAACACCAAGTATCAGTCCTCAGCGTCAACGGTCTCACCTTGTTTGTAGCAATGTTGTATTCTATGGAGTGAGCTGAGCAATCATAACCAGCTGATCTACCTATGCAAATTCCATTTGCGAGGCTTATATTAGAATCACCAAAATCTGTGTAATCGTACATCACCACTGTATCCATAATGGTGGTGGCCATATGCATCGCCGACACACCTCCATTTTCGACCACCACTTCCCATCTCCCAGGGCCAGGGCTTACCATATCACGGCCATCGGCCCTGCAAATATTGATTACCAGAATATACACCACAAATTGAATCCAAATGCAGCACTTGGACTCCATGATATGATATCCAGAAATCGGTATTGCTGTTGGTACTCTCTGCAAAGGCGCGAGTTCATGAGCTGAGTTTTTATAGAGAGGTGATCTCAAATGCATAGTTGTAAGTGGTCTCCACCTTCCAGCCATAGTGGATGTATCTGCTCTTTCAAAGTGGCCAACCTCAATCAAAACTCACTCTTATTTCATTTCTGGCTGGATCACAAACCACAATAAACATGACCAGACCAACTTGGAATGGAAAATATAAGCAAAATAGCATTTCCAAAAATCTATTTTCGCAATCACAATAAACTTCTCACGTTTATAATTATTATTATATATATTTTAGGTGGCAAAAATATATTAAAGTGAGAGTTGTTTTTAGTACAATTTTTTGGACTTTATACTGTAGAAGTTGGCTGAGAAAAAATTGAGGTGGCATCTTGATTTGTGTTATTTAAACTCGTTTTTTGACTGTATATATAGATTCAGCACCCATCATGAAAAGTGATTTCAATAAATTCCTGCAGGGTTTTAGAGAAATTACACAGGAAAATCCTACCAGAAAAGATTCCAAAAAATCTCACTAAAAACAACTCATTTAGTTTATAACAAACTTTGTGGGGGGAATTGTGATATTAGTTGTTTAAAGTGTGTTTTTTTCTAAAAGATGGATTCAACCCCTTGAATACTCCTCAGGCACCTACCTCTAGATTATACAACTCAAACTTCTAAATTTTAACAAATATATGCCTTAATAATGGAAAATTTGACAAAAAAATATGCCTATGAAATCTCCAAAACTTAAAACAACGACGACTATATTTCTTGTTTAAATATTCCACCAAAAACTAGGGAATTGTGTCATGTAATCTAAACAATTCCATCTAATTATTCCATGTTCTTCTTTTAACATGATAGGACATAAATGTGATATATTTATGAGTTTAAAACTACATATTGAATAACAAAAAAATTATAATATCATAAAGAATTGCATCAACAACAAAAAAATTTACCAACTATATAAAACAAGTAAAATTGAGTAATATCATTAAATTCATTAATACAAATCAAAACATTATTGCCAAAATCCCATTTTCAAAAACATTAAATATCACCCACCTCAAGATACATGAAGTAAATTGTGAATATGTTATATGTTAAATTGTGGTTTTGTTTAATTATTGCACACAATTGTGAGCGAGATTGTGATGTTCAGTTGTTTAAAATGTGCTTTTGACTAGACAAATGGTTTAAAAACTCCTCTATCACCTAAATCGTGCAAGTTATGCGACTCAAACTTCAAACTTTTAACAAATATCTTCCCTAATACAACTAAAATTGGCACAAAATTATCCCTGTTGAATCTTCAAAACTTAAAATAGTCAAAATACTTAAAATAGTCAAAATATGGATATATTTCTTATTTAAATATTCCAATATAAATTGGAAAATTTTGGTACATAAACTAAATAGCTTCATCTATCTTTTTTGTTTTGTTTTGTTTTGTTTTTTTTTTTTGTTTTTTGTTTTTTTTTG
>APFE031275781.1:273841-309657 GCA_000404065.3 Pinus taeda | reverse complement strand
TAGCCACAGACTCCATTGCCCAATGGGCTAACATTATCTGCAGATTTCCACTTTAGGTACAGAAAGACATCCTTCCAACCAAACATAAACCAAAACCCTTACTTCATAGCTAGCCTAAAAATCTCCACAGAATAGAGACAAACCTTAAAGAGAGAGCCCTCTCTGATTACAGTTGGGCTAGAAGCTGTAATCCAAAGATTGGTTAGTGGTTACCCCGGCCGTATTCCCTTGGAGTCAAATGGAACAACCTAGGTGTTAACACCTCCAACATTGATGAAGGTGATCTGTTGACCAGGTAACATGATGTCTCCACTACCTCTGCCTCGAATTCCTGTCCTAACCTGGCACCACTGAGCATGCTTCTTGCCCTTTCCATCAATTTCTTGTTGATTCTTTCTGCAACTCCATTTTGCTGAGGTGTATATGGAGTGGTCTTCTACCATGCTATACCACACTTCCTATAGAATTCTTCAAATTCCTTACTACAAAACTCTCCACCATTATTTGTCTTCAGCACCTTTATCTTCTTCTTTGTCTGGTTTTCCACCAGATCCTTAAATTCTTTAAACCTGTCAAAGACTTCAGATTTATTCTTAAGGAAATATATCCATGTATTCCTTGAGAAGTCATCTAAAAATGATACATAGTACACAAACTTACCCAGTGATGGAACCTTCACAGGTCCAAACACATCATTGTGCACAAGCTCTAATATCTGTTTTGCCCTCTTACTACCAAAGGGAAACTCACCTGATTCTACTTCCCATATGCACAATTTTCATAGAAATCAAAATCTACCATACCTTTATCATGAAGTATTCAAAGGCCCTTCTCTCCAATATGTCCAAGCATTTGATGCCACAACATGGTCTTCTCTCTAGAGACCACTAGATTTTCTGCTCCACTTTCAGGAACCATAGAACTGTTGCACTCATCAACAACAGTGCTACCTTACAGCTTGTACAAAGTTCCAATCCAAACTCCCCACATCAATACCAACACTCCTCGAACCATCTTGCAGGTATCCTTCTTGAACACCATTTTTACACCTTCATCATCCAACTTGCTTACAGAAATCAGATTTATTGCCAATGCATGAATACGAAAAACATCTGGAAGTGTTCTAACCATTCCACCTTGCAACTTCAAATTTAGTTCTCTGCAACCAATGATTCTAGCCTTCCTGTCATCCCCCAAGAAGACATCACCACTGTCATATTTCTCATACTCATAGAACCACTCTCTATGGGGAGTGAAGTGAAAGGATGCACCTGAGTCAATCAACCATGCCTCATGATCTACATGTGTACTTGAAGCAGCCAAGTACACATCCCCACCTTCATCTAAGGTGGTCTTTGGCTTTGCAGAAGGAGCATCATCAGATCCCTTTCCTTTATTAGGAGCTTTAGATTTACAGTCCCTTTTGTAGTGCCCTTCCTTTTCGCATTTCCAGCACACCAACTTTACAGGTTTTTATAGAGATTTAGATCTCCCTCTAGATTTAGATCTTCCACTCAATGACTTATTTTTGTTTCTGTTTTGGGACCATCCTTGTATAGACAACGCATCACCATTCTGGCACTCCATATTTTTCCATCTCATCTCCTCTGTTAGCAAGGATGAGACTATTTCATCAAACTGTAAGGCAGTTGCATTGCTACCTATTGCAATAACTAGACTATCCCGCGAATCTGGTAGAGAACACAAAAAACTAATGCACTTGTCTTCATCTGAAATTTTAATATCAACAGATGCTAACTGACTTACCGCAATATTAAATGCGTTCAGATGCTCTGTCACCGAGTCTCCATCTTTCACCCTCAAGTTATATGAATTTTGCTGTAGGAAGAGCTTATTCACTAGAGACTTAGATTGGTACAAAGTCCCTAACTTGTCCCACAAAGCCTTTGTTGTAGCTTCCCCTGATACATTCAACAATACTGAATCTAAGACACACAATCATATTGTGCTCTTTGCCTTTTGATCTAGCTTCTTCAATTCTTCATTCGACACTCTTGTTGGTTTAGTACCTAGATTTACTCCGATCCACTAATCTTTATCCACCAATAGATCCTCCATCTTGAGTTTCCACAACTCAAAACTATGACCGTTAAATTTCTCGATCTCTATATTTCCACTGCTCGCCATCTTCTTTCGCCACAAGAATTGATCTCGTAGATCTCCCACTAAACAGGGTCTACCAAGGGCCAGAGCGAAACCCCTCAGCAACAAAGGAATCCCCTTGAAGCCAAAACTGCTCTGATACCAAATGTAGGTTTTAACCCAGTATAAAAATTACCTGCATACGAATTCTAAAACATAGAAAATAAACAATGTGAGAGCATAACACATAAAACATATATACATAGAGATTTTCCCTTGGATCCCAAAACCAGGATTACCTGCTTGATTTTTCATTATGTTCCTTTCATTGTTATAATACATATTTATACATGCCAAAGAATCTAATACCATGGACTGAAAACCATTGTGTCCAGAACCATGGACCAAAAACCATCGCGTCCAAAAACTTGTGCGAAAATCATGCACAAAACCATATGTGGGTTTTCCCAACCTAACATAGGGTCCAAAACCAAAATTTTCTTGGGCGTTGCCCCAGACCCCATAGAGTGGGGTTACTTGCACCCCTCAAACCCCCGTGACCCCCCCCCCCCCCCCCTGCTATGCAATCGGCACAATGAAGGGGGGGCTCCAGCCCCCTTCTAACCCCCCAATTAACTACGTGGGCTAGTCATGGAAAGAATATAACATAACCCAACAAAAATCCTTTCTGGGTTTTTCTTGCTTTTTGACAAGGATGCCAAATATAAAGTTTCATAATTTTCTAAGCATTGGAGGTGGGGTTTTAAGCCGTATCTTTACAGTAGACAGTGTAGAATTGCTCGGGATTGAATAATGCATTTGGGGGTCAATTTTGGGAAGTCCAAATCGGGCCAAATCATTTTTCGGTTTTGGCCAAGGAGTCCAGGGTTAAAAGCATATAAATTTTTTATGTAGTTTCAGTGCACCTTCTAGCCATTCGAACTTCAGTATAGCAATGGTTGCTGAGCAGCGCAGTGTAGATTGGTGCAACAACTGGGAAACCTTCAGCTCAACCATTTTCCTACCTGGGTTTGGTCCTACTTGTCCTTTTAGACAAGTCCAGGTGCACAATTCCATAATCTATTATATTTGACTTGCAAAAATATAATAAAATGGCTCAGAAGTTCTCCATTTGCAATTTTTATATGGGTGTTTACTGAATATTTCGGTTTTGTAATTTGCTACGTATTATTTGCTTGTTATCACTTATATTCCTATTAAGGATAATTACACGCATAGCTACTTTACATTCCTAGGAGGCTCCAAATTTATAATTACTGCAATCTTAAAAGGGTCTACCATCAATCCCTATTTACAGGAAACATGTCCCAAAAGTATTCCATAAGGTACACAAAAAATGCATTTCTTCAAGTTCAAGGAGATCTGATACTTTCTACATGTATCCAACATCAGGCAAAGACTAGAGACATGTTTCTTGATTAGCCCAAACACTGTCTAATCATCAAAGTAGACTTCCAAAAATTTATGAATGAATTCCTTAAACGTTTCGAATACCACCCTCGAGAAGATTGCAGGAGAATTTTTTATTCCGAATGACATGACCATATATTGGAAAGATCCCCATTCTATAGCAAAGGTAGTCTTTCTTCTATCTTCCAGCGCAATCTTAATTTGGTGATATCTCAAAAATCCATATGTAAATGAATAAGCTTCCTATCCGCCAACATTTTTGAGAAATTCATATGTAAACGGTGTAGGGATTGGATCATGTATGCATGCATCATTTAACTTCTGTAGATCTATGAAAATCATGATATCACCCTTCATTTTCTTCTCGTGGACCACCATAGGACTGACCCATTCATATTCTTCTACAAGCTCAATTATTCCAGCTACGAGCATCTTATCGAGTTCCTCTCTTACCTTTTCCTTGTATTTGGGGTTTAGTTGATATGGGCATTGTTTAACCAGCATCACTTCAGGTTTTAGATTGATCTTAATCATACCCAAACCTCCTAATACCCCTTTCAAGTCATAGAACTTACATGGAAATAAATCCTGGTATTCATGTAATAATTCAACGACCTTATCCACCATGTCTTCATCCTAATAGTTTCTAGTGTTCGCGAATTTCAATTCTACTTCTAAGCCAATATTTTCCTATTTTGTGTGCATTAGTTGTGATATATTAGGGATCTCCACATCAGGTCCAATAACTTCACGTTGTCCCTCTCACTCAAGGATATTAATATTCCACAAATCCTCACCATCTTCTTCCGTAGTAACATTGTAACATTCTAAAGCATGTTGTAGCTATGTACTCCAGTCAGGCTCTATCTAAATAGGCTCTATGTGTGTTCAGAAGATTGTTGTTTTACTCTCCTGAAGTGCTTCATTAATGCATTCAAACCCATCTTCAAAACTAAATGTCAGAAAGAAATTTTCTTTCATTTCATCTCAATCAGTAGTCCCATGTCGCGGCTTCATCTCTAAATACAAATCCCTTGGCATAACATCCAATGTATGAATAAAGATATGCACCCATTCTGGTTGAGGTACCTCACCCCATGCTGTAGTCCATCGAGCTAGATGTTTGTGCGGATCATCCTTCCTTATGTATTTTTCAGTGATTTGGGTTTTTGCAATGCCAAATATTAATAGCATCATTCTGCGATACTGCTTCCAGTAAGAAAAATTATCCTTGTACGTACCCTGCCATCTTGCAGGCGTAGGTCTCAATGCTAGATCTAAGGCTTGGAACTGATGCTCCTTTGGTACATACCTTTCAAAATGGTCAAGAAACATATTGACATCATCTAAGCCATCATAATATGGTAACTTACATACCTCAGTAGATATACATAGTAGCAAATTTGTAAGCTGCTTACATTGCAGCATAGAGACCTCATGCAATCAATTCTGCCAGTTTTCTAGCTCTTCATTTGAATTTGACTGACAAGAACTATCCTTCTCCTAGTTGATCCTTCCATCTGCAGTAGTATTGATCCAATATTCATCTTGTGTAGTTACCTTATATATGTGATCAATATCTTCATCTTCATATAAATCACGGTTCGGTTCTGTGTATGACGCACTTTCAACTGGATCCAATGGGACAATCACTCGAAGCTCATTTTTTTTCAAATACTATGCTCCACTTCTTTAAATTAATGATTGCATTCATGTCAAAGGCCCAATCAATCCTGAGCAATGCAGGGTACGGATTACTATCATCTACTATCTCTATAAATTCAAAATCTACCACTGCTCTTGCACCTTCAATATCTACAATTACCCATGCATGCAACCCATTGGAATTATATTTTGCTGGTTCTTTATGCACAATTGAATTGGTGACCACTGTGACTTAGGCTTACCCATATGTTCCCAAGTTTTATTTTGAATTACGTTAGCATCTGAGCCCAAGTCTAGGATTACTTGGTCCATTTCAAAATCTCCACTCTATGCTATCAACCACATCTCCCTACTAGTTCTCTTCTTACCTTGGTTCACCTTATTACTTGCATGTTATTCTGGTAACGACTTATTCTTTCTTGTGTAGTTATCTATCTGCTCTTATTCTCCTTCTATTTCCTTCTGGTCCTATAATAACTTCATGTAGGTATTCAGAAACAATTTTAACACCATGGGATCTGAATCTTGCTTTGAAGTAACTTCCTCAAGTTTATCCTTTCGTGGGACTAGCGACATATGATTCTAAGACGTAGAAGCACTTGGATCCATAAAATAATTTCTTTCCTCCATGAAAGTCTCTTTTTCTCTATGTAGATCAAATCCAACATTCTTCTCACTAGCTTTTCAAAACCATAGATCTGATTCTCTCTGTTTTCCTTTGACATTGTCTCCACAAGTGGCTACACCGCTTCGTGTGACTATGTTACTGCATCTTCACTATAATACTAGGCAATCTTCTATAACATGATCAAATTGATGACAATACTGATAAGAAGGGTGCATTGGATTCTGATAGTCATGTGCAAATTGGCCTGGTTTTCTGCAGTTGTAATCAATAATCTGGCCCCGACCTCTTCCAACTCCTCCTCCTCATCCCCTTCTTTGTCCTTGGAATCCTCCGTGAGCTGTAGGTGAGCCTTGATCATTCTACGCATGGTTTTGATCTTGCATTCTATACAGTGGAGTCCTGTCCATCATTAATTCATAGCTCTGACAATTCCTTTCATCGTGACCAACCGATTTACAAAAGTTACAAAAGAGTTGCTTTGGAGACTGTATAAACCTCTGCAATAGAGAGCAATTGTCTGTCAAATGTTTTCTTGACACTTGGAAAATGCTACACCAGGCACTTGGGCCGGTGCTTGATCCATCGAAAGATTCTTGCTTTAGTGGGTTGGGACCTCCCATAGCTATATAATCTTGGAATATAGGGCACTAATATTTATGATGACCTTCAGCCTTGCACTTTGTGCAACAAACTTTAGAATGGGTTTCCGATTTAACCTCCTTTTTCTGCTTCAAATCCTACAACTCCATATGCAGGCTCGCTAACTGCGATTGGATTTGTTGAACTCTTGTATTCGTGTCTTGGATCAGTGAAGCTTCTAGCTTCATCAAAATTTCCAACGCTTTGGCCTGAGACCAATCTTCTGCTGAGATAATGACAATATTAAGTGAGGTAACAATGAAGCTATGCACCAGTCCCTATGTTGTTCATTCAAAATCTGAATATTACCTTGGCTCAGTAAGCACTTTAATCGCTAATCTATATCCCATGCAGATTCATTAATCCTCTACTTGATCACCTTTATTTGAGTCACACATTGAGCTTGTGACTTAGGCTTCCTAAATCCTGCATTTAATGCATCCTTTGTGTTAGCTAACCAAGTAGCTAGATGAGTCGTACTGTATCTAATGTACCACGTAAGCGCTCTGTCTTATATCGCTGTAACCAATTGTGCTTTATTCATGTCATCATCATTGATTTGTTGTGATTTCCACATAACTTCTACGATGAACTAGAACTAATCATGATTCTTTGATCCTTGATGCCTAAACACAATAATTTTCACTATATTCGCCAAACTGAATAGTGGAGGTGGAGGTGGAGGTTGGGGTGGATGCCAGGGAAAATTTTAAGGATGGAAATTTATCTTAATGTTTAGAAACCTTGGATAATCTCACTAGTTCATGATATGCCATCTATAAAATGTTTGGTGGTATTTCTATATAAAATTTTAGCAATTTTTAAGGTAAAATAATTTTAAACTATAAGATTTGGGCGAAATATTTTGTAGAAAAAATGGAAATTAACAAATCTTTTTTTTGGAAAAATCATGGAAAATCAACCCACTTGCGAATATTAGCCCCTAAAATTTTCCCTGGTGGAGGTGTAGGTGTATAAGCTGGAGGTGAAGGTGGAGGCAGAGTGGATGGATGAGAAATTCCTGAAGTACCCTGCTCTACTGATTGCGTCGCACCTCTAGGCGTACTAGGGTGACTTCTTTCTTCTTCACTTTTAGAACCTCCCAATAAAGGATTGTATTCACTTTCAATGAATTTGTCTAGATCTACTCTAAATAATTTTCCACTTCTGTATATCCAGTCTGACCTAATTTGTCTAGATTGACTTTCAATGAATTTGTGTAGATCTACTCTAAATTCACTTTCAATAAATTTGTTTAGATCTACTCTAAATGCATAATCTCTTTTTCACACAAAAGCATTTTAATCTAGGTTTTTATCGATTTCAGGTACTTACCTCTCGACCCTTTGAAGAATCAGAATTTAGCTTTGCTATAAGACACATGTATCTATTACCAATTCAGTGATGAAACCACCCTAGATACTATCAATCTAGTAATCAACAACCCTTGTAACCTTATAATTAGATCCTTCAAGTTGTTTGACTAATTCTGGAGTCCACATAATAGGATCATTATGCTTCCAAGTAGGTTCGCTATCCGCTAATTTGGACAACCACTCATGTAATTTGCAAGGATATGTTGAAAAGAAAACTTCATGTACTTCTATGTAGAGATACCTATGTAACCACTTTTCTTTTGACAAGTGAAGATTTTGATTCTCCTTTGTTGCAAACTCATGCAACCTTTGATCTATCCACTTCTTGATTTATTTCTTAGTTGGTATCCACTTACGTCACACCACACATCCCTCAGATAGATCCTGGTCTCGACAACATAACCATTTGTTGGATTGAGGGGGCTTGGACCCAGGTTCAGAGTTAGTTGCGTTAACCAACAAAACCCCACTCTACCAGCCCTTTTGGCAACAACTTGCTTAGTGGAGGCTGCAGTCTCACCTGTGGCAATATTGGGGGATGCTAGAACTAGGTTTCTGCATCTAGAAGGCTATGTGATGTGGATTTAAGGTGTTTCTTTAGTTCTAGGCATGATCTGACCTTCACGAACCCTTATCCTTGAAATCCCAAACTTAAAGCAATTTTCAGTTAAACATAGTTATGAACTTCATGTAAGCGTTTAGTCATGCATAAAATAACGTATAATAGTAGATCCATATCTTTGTGGAGAAATTATGATAAAAATAGAAATAAATGGAATTCAACTGAGCATAAATACAGAAAACACATAAATATATAATTTGGACACATCATTGCTTCAAGTACTCTTTATTACTTCATATCTTCAATATATAGACTTTCCAGATCTTGCACACAGAAATGTAGGGGCCCGCGCACTCAACTACGAACTTACCAAGGTCTCTGCACACATAACCGCAAGAGCCTTTCCCTTTGCTCAAAAATACAGAAAGATCTTACACTTACAGACTCAAAACATATCCAATCTGACTTACTTATCCTATTAAACTTGCTAAGGCACCCCTTTTATATACTTTCCCTATTACAATACCACGGTCCACAAACCATGGGTATAGCTCAAAACAATAAAAACTAAGGGGCTTTGACCTTTCTAAAGCCCCTTGACTCCTAGTGACTTGCGCTGCTCATGCTCCACTCCTCAAAATGTGGAGGCTTTACAATATCTTATAAAAAATTGACCCAGGGGACCCCATCCCAACAAAATGGTGACAACATCTTGCAAAATGGAGGAGTGAGTATTCACCATAGGCTTCATGAGCCATTCTAAAATTTCCTCCTTTGAATCTAAATCATGAAAAGTGGAAGAATAATGAGAATATGGACTGGATATTTGATTTGCATATTTCCCAGATTTACAACCACTGCAAGGAGGCATCCACATCAGGACTAGAAAGGGAGGAGGACAAAGAATGAGAGGGGCAGTAAGATTCTCCTATGAATTTTGAGGTATCTCATGATTCACAAGAGTTGGGGGAATAAGAGAATTAGGGGGTTTGCGTTCACCATGTAATGAGATAAGAACCAAATGATCAAACTATTGTCGCAAGAAATCCCAAGTCATATGATTTTCATGAATCTCATAACAAATGTGAAGGAATTGATCAGAAAAATCCTCAATTGATTCATTCGGTTTTATTCTTAAGATATTGATTCTTCCACAAACATTTTGATAGTCATACTTATCAAAGGATTTATGAAGCTCCTTGGAAATCTGGTCGAATGAAAGGATAGAAGCAATGGGTAATGTATGATACCATTAATTAACATGACCTTTGAATGTGAGGGTGAGTAATCTAGCCATGACATCTTTGCAATATATTCCATTACAAGGACAAAGACGGAAAACCTGAAACAAATGTTCACAAAAAGTTGATTCACCCTCACCATCAAACTTAAATTCAGATAGGTTATGAATAACTTCCTCAAGGATGGTACAATTAATCTCTTTAGAAAAACATCATGGGATTATGATTTGGTGGAGATCCATTTTAAAAAAAAGTTTGAAACTAGACTCAACGGGCACAACCATTTGTCTAGCCCTCCTTCTAGCACCATTTTGTTGATGGTTCTAGAAATCTATCAACATGGGGATCTCCCCAATATTAAGTCCCAATCATACCTCACACCATTTGGTGTAGGAGTCTCATCTTGTATAAAGGCTCAGTTGCCAAATCCTTAAAGATTTTCCTTGGATCTAGCTATCAACACATGAGAGTGATGCAATGGTGTCTTTGAAAAACAAGGGAGGTGTGCCTGGTGAGTGTGAAGTTGAAACTATGTCAAGGTTCCTCTACTGCAAACGGGGGAGAAAAGTGAGCCTCTAATTGATAAGTAATAGTACCACCCAGGAAGAGACACACATGAACCAGAAGGCTCCATTTAACATCCAACAAAATAGTACACAAAAGATACGATGATCGTTACAACCAACAAACAAAGAAAAAATTGTCTAGTATCTGGGAGAATAATCCATAAGGATGGGACAACAATAACAACCATTACAAGACATTCTCAATAAGATAAGCACTAAAATAACTGAAATAGTTCATCGACGTTAGTAAATGTGAAAGAAAACATGAAATACAAACGTCCACATAATAGTCTTACAAACATTCATAGTCCATTCATGAAGAATGTGCTGGCCTTAAAAGGCTTCTATTATTAAGAAAAATTTCCAAGACACATGTTTACAATGTACATCACTAGCCCCAATAGTGGGACATTGGAGCCACTCATTTCTCCTCAAAGAACTAGTTGATCTCTCTAGTGCCTTGCAGGAGGAGCCAAGGTGAAAAGTCCCTTTGCTCATACAATGAGGGGGTATACATAACCAAGAGTTGATGCTTCCCCTTTGTGGCTCTTTCATTACCTTCATGACTGTTCAACTTCTTATGACTTTTAAACTTACATGACTCTCCATATTCATGTTTGTCCTTTGGTATTCCACTTTACAATACATTTGAATATAATATATATGGTCCACAATAGTGATGTGGCATATGACGACTCATGACATGACACTGCTAACATGGGCTTCTTAGTGATGTGGCAATGTCAAGTCATTGTTGCTATTGTGAATAATGTCTTCTTGTGAATACTCTTATCTTCCACCTCCTCATGGATTGGTGAAAGGAATCTTTAATGATCTCAAGTCTTGGGTTGTGGTTGCGAGTTGGTGTCCTTTTGCCTTGATAGATCAGCTTGCATGCTCAACTATAAGAATGTCCTTTGTATGTCTTTCTCCTTCATCTCCTTCTTCATCATCCCACAAGGTTCATGTATTTGCAATTCACTCATGACGAGACAACATCAACTCAAAAACCTCCTAGCCTAAGATGGTGCATTTAGGTCCAGGGATTGAGCAGGAACTGAGTTACAAGTTGGGAAGGCAGGCTTAGTGAATGTGTATTGCGTAGACCCAACAGCTAGGGCTGAGGCTTGCTGCATGAAATTATGCAACACGTAGTTCAGGTTGGGCTGAGAGGTTGTCTTGGTTGCAATTTTGGAGATGAGTGAGTTTGGCTGATGTAGGGGCCACTCTGGAAGATTTCTACTTAGTTTTGGAGTGAAATATTGACTAAATTATACATATTTTTGTTAGATATTGGGTTAGGATGAGGGAAGGATGATTAAAGGAAACTTCTATTCAATTTTGGAAACAAAGGGAGGTTGACCTCTGCGCAATTCTAGGAAATAGTGGGCCGGACTAGGGGAGTGACCATTGTAAGAAGATTCTGTGAAGTTCTGAGATTAGAGGGAGGCTAGTCCCTTGTGGGATTACACAGCTTAGGGGCACAGGGAGGCAACTTATTGCCTATGCCTATGCAATGTGTAGTTTGGGACAAGTTTACTTAAAGGATTGCATAATTTTGGAAGGAAGGGATGGGTATTGGGCTCAAGAATTGTGCAATGTAGCAATCTTGGGGGACAGTAAATGTGAATTGCACAAATCCAGGGGTCAAAGTCATAGCCGGCTAACTAAAATTGCACAATGCGCAGTCCAGGTAAGCTAGGTGAAACCAAGTTGAAGGGTCAGGGAGCTTCTCTAGAAAAGGCTAAGTCCTTGACCAATGAGACTGATAGGTGAAGTGAGGAAGCTTTGACTATGTCCTAACACTTAGAATACATGAAGAATGAACAACATTAATCACCCATGACACAAGAAAAACAATTTCCCTTGTGTGTGATCGCTTCATAACCAACTGCGACAAGTGCGATACCTCAAATAGGCTTTATGACAACCCTTATGCAAAAGTGGTCAAGTATTTGTGAATGAGTGTCACATATGTTTATATGGTTAGGAAAAATCATAAACACAAATATGGGCCCTTGAAACCACTAGAATGAGCTTATGAATAAAGTGTGACACCAACATGCGAAAATACAACATCTTGCCTATCTTGTGAAAAGGAGCAAAGCAAATAGAGACAACACATGGAATGACCTCTAGTGTTTGCAACCATACATGGCATTGAAGACATAATGATATGAAAATGATAAACTATCCTTCATACTACACTAAGAGGTGCATTTAAACTTCATGAATGATTTTCTTTGTTCTTCATACCTACCCTGCAAAGGGTAGTGAATCAAATGGAGTCTTCATGTGGTCATGATCTCTAATATTATATCATACCCAAGAGTTCCTTGATCTTCTTATCTAATGATTATATTTTCTCCTCACCTCCTTAAGTGTCATCTAGCATGTCTTCCTTCTTCATCTCCTTCTTCATCATTTTTCCATAGCATGGTATAATTTTTGTATCAGCAATCCACTCATGAAAAGATGACATCAATCTGATAAACCCCTAGTCTATGATGTTGCATGACAGTCCATTGACTGATCCAGAACTAGTAGTAGGTCAAGGGGGAAGCCTTGGTGATTGGGCTAGACTGAGGGATAAGATTGCACAGTGCCTATTGAGGGAAAATTTTTCTTAGTGCCCACTAAGGGAAAAATTTGTGAAGTTCAAGAAAGTAGTGGAGGTTGTGAGATGGGTCCCTCAGAGGACAAACTGTGTAGTTTTAGGAAGAAAGGGGGAATGGGAAATTGAGACTGTACAATGCGTAACTCAGGGAGGCTTGAAGGGAAAAACTGAGTAGTTTCTGGAGGTAGTGAGGTTCGGATGAGGGAAAGGACACTCAAGGAGGAATCTACACAATTTTGGGTGCCAAGGGAGGTTGGGATTCTACGCATTGCATACTTCCAAAAGATAAGGGAAAATATTAAGGTTTAAATATGTGAAGTGCATAGTTTAGGAAGGCCGAATGAGGCTAGGTTGCTAGGAATCCTTTGAAATTTGGCTAAGTGTGGGATCAATAGAACCGATGTGAACAGTGATAGAACTTGACTATGGCCACCTACTTAGACAGTTGGTGACACATCATAGATTATCTAGAACATATAAAAACATAATTGTCTTAGTGAAATAATATTTGTGGCAACTTGTGACAAGTGCAACACTGAAGATAGACTTTGTGTTGATAATGATGACACTTGTGAAAATTTGGAAGTAAGTGCGAAACATGCCTACATGATGACAACAACTCATTTTCACAAAGATTACCCCTTGTGTTATAGACATATTTGGGCACTGCAACCCCAATATTATATGTCCATAAACCAAGGGATTCTAAGTCCCTAGAAGTGTTGTTTCATACCCTAAAGGAACAAGGTCAGCTGATTACATCATATCCCAAAAGTTCTCCATGAAAAACTGCTCAGAACTGGTCAAAACTGGACCATACAGATTGCTCAGTGCTAAGGGTGCCGATGCATCTCACCTGCCACATGAAAAAAGTGCGATGCAAACTAAAAATCCCTTCTGTGGGGTGCGATGAGCGAGAGTAGACAAATGGAAAAAGCAGTTGGCTAGGTGGAAACCCAGAGAATCTTCTAGAAACTGCCCATTTGACACTTGCCTCTCTGAATTCGCCTAGGGATGAGTAAGAGATCATGAAATCTCCAAGTGGAATTGAGAACTATCAGAGAAATGACACTAATCAAAAACCCAGAAGCTGACTCACCCACCTGTAAACATCTATATATGGATCCCTCATCCTAGAGATCCAGAGGCTGGAATTTTGCATCTTGTAAAGAAGTGTTGTTGGTTTCTTTGTGGAAGATCATAGTGTTGGGTGATCTAAGATTTTCATGAAGTGAAGAAGGCTTTCATGCTGGGAGGATGACGTTGGGTCAGATCAATGGGTTATAATCCTCTCTTCTACTCTTTCTATCAATAAAGCTATTTGAGTTTTCCTCCACATTCTTGTATGTCTGAGTTGATATATGCATTTGTGTGGTCATTATATATCTAGTCCTATATTGTTTATGATTGTAGGTCTCTATGCATTGATGGTGCGATGTTTCTTTGACTCTACAGGTGTTCTTTGAAGTGGGACAAGCAAGGAAGGAGTAGCAAAGATCTGTTAGAGGGGAGAGGAAACAAGCAAGGAGCCAAGCGAAAGACTAAGGTTGGTACTCTCTGATTCTCCCTCATCTACTTCTCATAAAGGAAAATGTAAGTAACTTTAGTTTTTTTGTTTCTAAGATAGCTACCCATCTTAGTGGGACTAGAAGCTCTGCATGGACACTAGTTTTCCCAATAACAAAATGGCGACTCCACTGGGGATCGAATAGCTTGTTTGCTTGTTTCTAGTTTGTTTACTTTATAAAATACAGACGGAGCTTGAAGTTATGCCAGCTAGCCTTCGAACTGCTTTTGCTATGCAACTGCAAACTAGATAAACGTTTCTTCAGTCAACCTTTGGGTTAGTTTATGAATTAAATATCTGACTTGCAAACATCGTAATTCCCCTGGTGGTGGCTCAAGTAACCTCATTAGATCATCCCCTACACTTTGTATTTACTGACTATCATTAGCTCAGCTTAAATCCCTGAACTAAGCTGCAAACTGTGACCAAAAACCAAGTTAAAGTCTCGTCCTTGGACCATCGCACTGTCTCCTTTTGATAGTCTAGATGCATCACACCTCGTGTACGCAGTAGGTGAGATGCATCCCTGTTTCCCTGTGTTACAGGTGCAATGATCAGATAAGACTGTTTTTGCCTCCAGATTTTGGTTTTTCTTCACTCTCTTCACCTTTAGTTAGGAGTTTTGCTATTTTTGATCAGTATACCATTGTTGAAACTCCCTTCTTTTGCATTATTTAGCCTCCATTGTGTAAAGAATTGTAAATGTTTTTATGTATTTTTTGTCATTTGCAGTTCTCCTTTACAAAAAGTAGCTTAAACGAATTGTCGTCTTTTGATTTGGGAGTGTTACAAGTGTCGTTTTCAGTCAAAGAAAAGAATCCTACTCTTTTTTATGGTCGATTACACTATTACTCTTGTATTTGATTTGAATTGATAGTATTTCAAGTGTCAAAAGCATTTTTCAAATTGGAGTTGAAAGTGTCATCATAGTCTTCCTTTCGTTTTTAAATTCGAAATCGCAAAGTGTTGTCTTAGCCTTCCTTTCATTTTTTGAATTCAAAATCGCAAAGTATTCTTCCTTTCATTTTTTGAATTTGAAATCACAAAGTGTCGTCTTATTCTTCCTTTCGTATTTGAATTTGAAATCGTAAAGTGTCGTCTTCATCTTCCTTTCATCTTTTAAAGAGAAAATTGTTAGTACTGTCGCTTTGAGAGAAAATATAGTTTAGATTTGTACTTAGCATTCTTTTTGTCATTCACACATTAAGAAAGCATAAAAAAAATACATGCATGTGCATTTGCATTTAGACTGCTTGTTGATTTTTGATTTAGGACAATGCATCCAGTGTGTGCTCTCTGCTCTATGTTGAAAGAATATCGCTTCTCTTTCCTTAGTAGCTAGGATTTTCATTGCAAAAATAAGAATAAACGATTGTTTATCATCTTAGGTTGCATATTTAGGAATTGAATATCTACATCACGCAGTGAACCTTAAAGGAAAACTTCTTAAAAAAGATTAACTGTAAAATAAATTCAATGAACATAAAAATGCTTTGGAACCTAACGCACAACATTTAGAAGTCTAGGTTAGAGACGTATTCTGGCATCGTAAAGCCTGGTAACTATCACTTTCATCGTAGGTTGGGTGATTCCTCCTCTTTGAGATGACAAGTGCCAGTACAAACTTGTGCTCCCATGTACTGTCGAGTATATATTGGGAGACCACAATAGGCTATATCCTTTATCCTGGGAAGTCGTGTCTGCCACCCTATCAATCGCAATGCACTGAACACAACATTCGGGAAGATTGACTGTCGTACCGTAAAAAGTATTCTGTAGTTTTGCAATTGGTTTGGTAATCCCTTTGCCTAGATTTCCAGAGTAATCTCTTTCGTTCCTTTTCAGACTCCTTAAAAGAAAAGGTCCATCTCAGTGTCAAGCCGTAAAAAGTGTCTTTTTCACCTCTATTTACCTCACATTAACTTATCAATCCAGGAATAATGTGCTATCTCAAATACTGTACTCTGTTTGAGGCTGTCATTTGTCAGAGTAATCCTAGTAGTATAGTGCTCAAAATATAAAGGTAAATGGATACTCAAAACAAGATCTACTTACAGCAAAGCACTTTAAGGCTGAAATCATGGATTCAGAAAACTAAGCAACTTATCAGTCAAGGGTCCAGTAACAGTAAATCATCCCTCTATAAACTGATGTAACTAAAGATAATCAAGGAACAAATCATCAATCTGGGGACTAGACAACAAATGTCAACACCCACTACAGTTTCAGATCATTCTGCACACCAAAGCAATGATAACACAAATAACGAGAAATGGAACAACAACTAGGAAATGGAACAACAACTAAGAAATGGAACAACAACTAGAAAATGTAACATAAACTAATTCTTATAAACAACAACACCTTAATCTTCCAAAATGATTGCAATAATCATATCCTACAGAAATCAGATAGCAATCTTTACTCTAAGGATAACTCGGACATCTCATGGAAATAGAACGACAACTGATTAGCAATGAAATATAGAAAAACACTTAGAGCCAAATGTAAATGCATGATAAGACAAGATAAATGACACACACGACACGCCTTAGTATGGGGAAAATAGTAATCTGATTTCTATACCACAGATATCAATCTTAGTTATAAAGAATAACGACTATAATTTGTAATGGAACAACAATGTCAATTGAACAATAATCGCAATTAAATGTAAACCATCGATAAATACAGTAATACCAGTTTATGAATGTTACAACATGGTTACCCTGTAATTGAATAGAGATAGCATTCCATAAAGACTAGGAATATTGTATTAATGATTAAAGGAATAACAAAGAGTTGTAGAGTCAGAATGAACACTATGACATTCCTGTCATAGAGAACGATATTACTCAGTTGAACATAAATCAAATACAATAGAACCATGATGTAAAATAGCAAAACACATCAGATTACCGAACAAAGCTAATAATGAAAACCACACATGAACTAAAGATAATGGTACAGGAGAAAGTGTTCCACCAAGGCCAGGCCCTTAGCCTCCAGGGACACATCGCTTGAGATTATTCCAGGATCAAAGATGAAACAACAACTAGATTTATATTAAAGAATTAAAAAATAATTATAGCGGATCACTTCTCAACGAGAGTCAATGATCAAATTTTCAAATACAAAGAAAAGTTACATAGAAAAATGATAGCAGATCCCCCCTGGGGCTAGCAGTGCTGCCCCTTTTTATAACAACTAAAGCGGAGATATCAATGATGCAAAAATAGTTAAGGCAACGATCCCTCAAGATCAAAGGATCTTGAGGGATTCACCAAACTATTAATTCCCAGTTATCCATTTGTTCTCTTGTGCCGAGTCGATATCTCCTTTTCCTTTCCTTGCATGATATGCATTAATTTGGATCGCCTTGTTTGCATGTGGTTCCCCGTCAAAGGGACAACAGTTAACTTGACCCTATCTTTTTCTTTGGAACTACAATCTTTCATTTTTCCCTTTTTCTGCGTAAGAAATGGAAATTATTAGTGATTTTATGTTGCGTATAAATCTCGTAGATTTTGTCATGATTTCTTATTATCTACCTAGTTCATGATGCAAAGAGGTTATGAGTTTTAAAGAAAATATGACAAAATAATCAATAAAAACATACCTTCTTCAGTACTCCACACACCCCCCTACTTACCCTTTTTCATGCCCTCATGAAAACATTGTAGTTGACATGTAAGCTAGTGAGAGCGCAGGCTGGAGATGGGATCTCATGTGGTGGTCTACAGCCATGATGCCTAACTAGGTGTTCAAAAAGATGGCCTGTCTGAACCTCAGGCATCTCATACAGGGCTTGGTATCTAGGTGCATAGGGTGCCAAATAATTGAACTCCAGAACCTATATCTTAACCAAGATGGCCTTGCTCTCAAGATAAGTTCATGATAGAGGTTCAAGCGATCAATGGCTAACTTAAAGTTCTCATAATTAAATGGTTCCCTGAGTTGGATATTCGGATTAGAAATCTGATATCGAAATTTGGCAGCATCAATGGCAAGGTATTTAATAGTAAAAAAGTATTCTATTCCTTACCGATTGATTGTTGTATGAATGGGTCCTAATGCTTCAATCATGCCTGGAGTCCTCATGAGGTTCCTATGTTTCCTCCATAACTGCACTGGATTTCTAGGCTCAACTCTTACCCATAAGTCTAATCCGTTTTCTTGCCTTTGGAAGGCATTATAGGCTTTAAACCATTTGATTTGATTAACTCCAAATGAAATAAATGCCTGCAGTTGGATATCCCCAATGAAAGGGCCGAGGTTTTGTTCTATCTCTTGATCTAGCACAAGGTTATGTAGATAGAATTCACATAGCAATATTTGAACCTTTACTCCATAGTTCTTACAACAATTTATAAAATCATCAATAGTATTAATTTGTATAGGGGCTCCTGCTTTGACAACCTTAATTTTCAGTTGCAAATATCGTTCCATTAAAAGCAAGGCATAATTCTTAGCAGGGGTTCTACATGTTAGGACGTCAGTGTATAAAGAGCATAAGGTATCCATCTGCTTGATAACTACATCTAACCTACGAGTTACCTTTGTGACTTTTTCTTCTTCCTTTCGCCATCCTTCAAAGGCTTGGCTTTCAGATAAATTGACATTCCTTAGCTATTGTTGTAGTTCTTCATACTTTTCTCAAGAAACCATTTGTTATGTGAGTCTTTCTACTGCTTGTTGAGCTTGTGCCAAACCCTCTCGTAGGGTTACTATCCTTGGATCACTATCCCACATGGCAGTAGTAAGTGGAAGGTTCACTTGAATCTTCTTATTGCATCGTCTCATGTTCATGGTTTTCATTTCTCCAGAGGGTCGTGCCTCTGTCTGAAATTCTTTGTCACAGGCCAATATATCATTTGTTTGTACTTCAACATGGGTAACAATGAAATGTTGTTCCTTTTGGTTTTCAATGATAGGCTAGACTTGGGTCCTCCTTACCTTTTTCTTGAGGGGTCTTGCCAGAGTGGTTGCCTGCCTCACCCCCGAAGTCCTTTTTACCCTCTTTCTCATTTTCAAAACCCTGATTTGTTGTCGAAGTCAAGCTATCACATTCAGTAATCTTTGTTGTTTTTTTCGTAATCTTTTAATTTCTTCTATTTCCTTAGAAGGGACAACTGTCTATTTACTCGGGCCTTTACTATTATCTTGGCCAATTCCCTGGTTCTCTTCCTAGGGTGCTCCTTCATTGTTTTGTTCGGGTTGCCCTGGAGTAAAAACCCTAGCTGGTTATATTATTTCTTGGGTGACTTCTTTTTCCACCCCTTCTTCTCCATGAAATTCTTCTGGTGCCATCTGGCTGGGAACATATTGTTCCTCTTCTGTATCTTCATCAATTTTCTCTCCTATCATACTTACATCATGAACATAATGATTCTCTTCTTTTTCTTCCTCATCATGCAATTCTTCGGGTGCATTTTTGTCTTGAGCAGGTTGCTCTTTTGGTTCTTCCTCAATATGGAGGCCTAGCGAACTGAGAGGTTGGGCATATTTTCCCATATTGGCCAGAATTTGGGCCAATTCATCCTCTTGCAATGGATTTTGCAATGGGATTCCTTTGCATTGCTCTGTCTTCGCCTCCACCTTCCCATGCTACTTGGTCTCTTCCTCTATTTCTCCTTCCCCATTTCCTTCTAATTCTTTCTCATTCTCCTCTCCTTCCAATTGTGGGGGTTGCTCATCCCTTGAATCATCTATCTCCACAGGTTGGATGGTATTCCCCTGGGGATTTTCCAACCTCCCTATAATCCATGCCAATCTAACTGATTTTCTCCATTTCGATGGTATATTCGGTGTACTAGTAGCATGTTTGCATTTCGGGGCTGGCAGAGTCAGTCCCTGTCATAGACATTTTTGTGCACTGCAACCCCAATCATAAATGTCCATAAATTGAGGGCTCCTAAGTCCCTAAAAGTGTTGCTTCACTACCTAAAGGAACAAAGTCAGCTGATTACATCATCTCCCATAAGTTCTCCACAAAAAACTGCTTAGAAATGGTCAAAACTGGACCATACTGAATGCCCACTGCAGAGGGTGCGATGCATATCACCTTCCTAGTGTAAAGGGTGCGATGCATACTGGATGGCCCCTCTGTAGGGTGTGATGGGCAAGAATGGACAAATGGTAGGGACAGTTTGTGAGGTAGAAGATCATTGAATCTTCCAGAAACTTCCCCTCTGACACTTACCTCTCTGATTTCGACCAGGGATGAGTAAGAGATCATCAATCTCCAAGTGGAATCAAGAACTATCAGAGAGAGGACACTAATCAAAATCCCAGAAGCCGACTCACCCCCTACAATCATCTATATATGGATCCCTCATCACAAAGATCCAGAGGATGGAATCTTGTATCTTGTAGAGAAGTGTTGTTGGTTTTTTGGTGTAACTTCATAGTGTTGGGTGATCTAAGCTTTACTTGAGGTGAAGAAGGGCTTTCTTGCTGGAGGATGATGCTGGGTCAGAACAATTGCTTGTAATCCTCTTTCTATTCTTGATATTAATAAATCTATTCAAGTTTTCCTCCACATTCGTGTATGTTTGATTGTATATGCATTTTTGTGGTTAATACATATCTGGTCTTGTGTTATTTATGAATATAGATCTCTCTTCTTCGATAGTGTTATGCTGCTTTGATTCCATAGGTGCTCTCTAAAGCTGTGTAGACAAAGAAGAAGTGGCAAAGATCTATCGAGAAGGAGAGGAACTGAGCAAGGAACCAAGTGCAAGACAAAGGTTGGTGTCCCCTGTTCCTCTCTTGTCTATTTTTCATAAAGGAAAACGAAAGTAGTTTTAACTTGTTTGTTTCTAAGATAGTTACCAGTCTTAGTGGGAATAGCATCTCTAAGTGGGCACTATTCCCGGTAACGAAATGGTGGCTCCACTAGGGAGCGAATAGATTGTTTGTTAGTCTATTTTTGTTTGTTTTATAAACTTACAGACGGAGCCTGAAGTCAAGCCGGCTAGCCTTCGAACTGCATTTGCTATGCAAGTGCAAAATAGATCAATGCTGATTCAGTCTATCTCTGGGTTTTGTTTATAAATTGAACAATCAATCTGCAAACACTCTAATTTCCCTAAGTGGTGGCTCTAGTAACCTCCTTAGATCAACCCCTGTGATTTATATTTACTGAACATCACTTACTCGGCCTAAATCCCTGAACTGAACTGCAAATTGTGATCAGGATAAAAGTCTCACACTTTTACCATCGCACCCTCCCTTCAAGGTAGTCTATATGCATCGCACTTCCCGTGTGTAGTAGGTGTGCTGCATACTGGATTCTCTGTGTGACAGGTGCGATGGTCAGGGAAGGTTGATTCTACCTTCAGACTTTAGTTTTTCTTCACTCTTTTCAGTTCTATTTAGGAGTTTTGCTGTCTGTGGTCAGTATATCTCTGTGGAAACCCTCTTCTCTTCCATCATTCCACCTCCATTGTGAAAAGAACTGTAAGTATTTTTATGTATTGTGCGCCATTTCTAGTTCTCCTTTACAAAGAAGTAGCATAATCAGACTATCGTTCCTTGATCTGAAAGTGTCGCAAGTGTCGTTTTTAGTCATAGAAGAGAATCCTATTGTTCTTGATAGTCGATTGTACTATTACTCTTATATGTGATTTGAATTATTAGTTTTTCAAGTGTCGAAAAAAATTTTCATTTCGAAATCGCAAAGTGTCGTCCTTATCTTCACTTCATTTTGAAAAAGAAATTTGTTAGTATTGTCGCTTTGGAAAATAATTCAAATTTGCACTTAACATTCTTCTTGTACTTCATACATTAAGAAGGTTCAAAACAAATACATGCATGTGCATTTGCATTTAGACTGCTTGGTTTGATTTAGGACAATGCATTTAATGTGTGCTCTGTGCTCTTTGTTGAAAGACCCTCAGTTCTCTTTCCTTAGTAGCTAGGATTTTCATTGCCAAAAGAAGATTAAACATTTGTTTATCATCTTAGACTGCATTTTAGGAATTGTATACACATCACGCGGTGAACCTGAAAGGCAAATTTTTAAACAAGGTCAACTATAAAATAAATTTAATGAATCTAAAAACACTTTGGAACCTAACGCACAACATCTAGATGTCTAAGCTAGAGACGTATTTCAGCGTCGTAAAACCTAGTAACTGTTGTTTTCATTATTGGTTGGGGGATTCCTCCACTTTGAGATGACAAGTGCCAGTACGGACTTGTGCTCCCATGTACCATCGAGTATATATTGGGAGACCACAATAGGCTATATCCTTTATCCTTAGGAAGCCGTGTCTACCGCCTATCAATTGCAATGCACTAAACACAACATTCAGGAAGATTGACTGCCGTATCCCGTAAAAAGTATTCTCAATTTGCAATTGGTTTGGTAATCCCTCTGCCTAGATTCCAGAGAAGTCTCTTTCATTCCTTTTCAGACTCCTTAAAGGAAAAGGTCCATCTGAGCACTTGTCACTTCAGGCTCATTAAAAATCGAAGGCGACTAGAGTCATCTTTTGTTTTTTCTCGACTCTTAAAAATTGAAAAAACAAGTTGTGTCAAAGCGTCTAAAATTCATTTAATTCAGAAACATTTTTTCCTTTTTATTTTGAGTTGATCAAGTAATCAGTAATCTTGGAAGAAATTCAATCAAAACCCCGTCGTTCACGGAGACTTACGAGTCAACCGTCGTTGACTCCAGAAACGAAACTATTCCGAACAAAGCGAACTCGTTTGACTGGAACAAAGTCCCCAAGGTTGCTTGGGGCAAGTACTCCGACATCCTCAGAGACTTTGGTTACTCCGAACATTTCTGGTATCCCTGCCTCTACAAAAGAAATTTTGCAGCAACAAAAGGACATTACAATTGATTCTAGTGTGATGGTAAACACTTCTATTCCTGAATTGGCTCCATCTATAGCTGATTTGGAAGGTGTTACTCCCCAAACATCTATTGCTACAGAACTTATATCTTCTTCGGAACTAGAAATATTTTACGGACCTGACAGTCTACCTCTTTCTCCTGGATTTATTTCCATAGAAGAGATTGTGAAAGATCCTCCAACTAACACTCCAACGCAATTTGGAGCTGGGATCACCCTATATCCTTCTTCATCAGAAGTTATTCTCCCGCCATCGAAAGTTCCTGAAGAATCGCTAAGGAATATTTTGGATAGGCTTAATATGTCTGAACAACCATCGACATCTAGGACTGTGTCATCCAACACAGTAGCGGCAGAAATTCCTGCTGCTACCCCGACAATGTTTGTCGGAGTGCCATCTGTCCCAAATAGCTCTCAATCGATGGATGGAGTCCATCCAGGGGCTGTTTTGATAGTATGGACTGTTCCTATTTGTTCGTCTGGAATTGTATATGGAATCTCTTATGTTGAGTCTCGACAAATTGATCCTTCACAATGTCAATTTGGGCAAACCGGTCCTCAAAGGCAAATCATTCATTTGAGTACTAGATTACCATCATATGGAGGGCCATATACGCTTTCATTGCCTTCTTCAGAAGGAAAACCATGGGAGAGTTCACAACATAGTTTAGGTTATGCTGGAATTACAACTAGTGGTTGGATGCCAATCCTGCCTCAACAACCAAGAGTTGTATACTCAATGCAACAAAGTTTGCCTATGACAAATATCGCCACTACGCTGGCTATTGTGGCAGTGTCGCAAGTACAAGCGTTACCATTTGTATGCCAACCTTAGGTTTCTCAGGTTATAATGTAACAACCTCTCGTACCTACGACACGACCGCAATCAACAACTAGTGGAATGACGCAGGTTCAAATGGGGACCATCACCCCCCATATTGGTCAAACAGTCAGTACTGGACAATAGCTCATGGCTTCACAACCATGGCTGGTGTAATACCAACAACTGCAATTCCAACAAGCTTACCAAGGACATGAGCAACAAGTCTTTGCAAGTAATGGGCAGCCGTATAATCAAAACGGACAATATCAACCATATCATAATGGTTATACCCATCAACCTTACCAAAGTTACCATCATCAAATGCATTATGCTGGTATGCAAAGGCGAACCACTCAGGCAATTCCATCTTATTTTTGGGTATGCTCAGCCAAGCCTGAATCAATAGTTGCCTTTTGTGGCAACTTTAGAGTTACCAAATCTAAATCGACTAACGAACAATCCAATTTCCTACGCCCCTTGGTGGCCGACGATTCCGCATAAACTTCCATATGATATTCCTAAATTTAATGGAAATCCAGGTGAAGACCCGTCGAATCATGTGATGACCTTTCATCTGTGGTGTTCATCCAACACCCTCAATGATGATTCGATCAGACTTCGCCTCTTTCAGCGAACGTTAATTGGTCTGATAGCAAAATGGTATATCAAATTTCCTAGAGCTTCGTTTGATAACTTTAATACCCTAGCCTGAACCTTTTTAACCCATTTTCAGTTACCCATAAGGTACGAAACAGGAACTGAGTTGCTTACCAATTTCAAACAAATGATGGCCACTCACATATCCGATCATATTCATGAGTGACGATGTCATCGTAGAATGGTAAAAACATATGTCCCTAATCAGCTATTGGCTGAATGGTTTATTAAGTCATTATTACCTTCTATTATAGAATATGTGGCAAAGGGAGGAGTCATCACTGAAGAGCAAGTCATTGCTCGTGCACAATATCTAGACTTGATCTATACTCAGTCTAGCACGCTCTATGATAAAATTCCCGATGCTCCTAGACTGGTATTTTTCGTTCCCCCCCTCCTAAATCAAACAAAGACACTAATGACGGTGATGGCGTGATAGGTACGACAAGTGATAAAACCGTAAAGGCTACGTCGAAGAATGCCCGCATGGTTTCAAGTCAAAATGCAAATGAAGAACTTCTAGCCTCTGAAGTAAATGCCGTGTTGACAGACAAAGGCAAAGAACCCAAGAAACCAGGAGGCAAGAAGAAAAAGAAAGGGAAGAAGAAGAACCAGGAGGAGTCGTCTCCTTAAAAATCTTCTGTAAACCCTTCTGGGGATAAGAAACCAAGAAGTCCATGCCTAATATGTGATGAGGATCACTGGACTAGAGAGTGTCCATATAAAGCTGAACTTAGACAATTCTTCAAGAGTTCAAAAACCTCGGGTGTATTGACTAATCCGTTTCCAAACCCAGGAACAAATCTGGTTGCTAGCGAAAATGCTTTGCCATCCCAAGTGCTAATGCTGTCGGTTTTAAAGCAACTTAATGATGATCTCATATCAACAAGGAATAAAGGTACGGGAATCCATAGATGTCGAACAACAAGGATAATGGTCAACCTAGTAGTTCGACAACAACTTCGACCGAAGTTGTGCCACCCATCATTCCTAAATTAACAATAAAACTGCCAAAGGGAGTAGTACACAAATCGATGTTTAATCCTCATGCCAAAGCAACACAACACTATAATATTGTGGAGGATCTAGCTCAATCGCCCTCCGCGATGTCGACACTTGAGGTACTACAAAATTTCCCATCCCAAAAGCAGGCTTTATTATCAGCAATAGGTGGGATTGACCCAACAGATTGTGATCTTGTGTCCTTTAATCACAAAGGATATAACCCTCAGCTATTAGCTCAACTAGATTTCCTCATTCAAGTGAAAGGCCTCAACAAAACTGTTCATAGAACAATTATTGATGAGGGGGCATCCACATGTATTATGTCAATGAGTTGCTGGAAAAATTTAGGGTCTCCAACCTTGTCGCGATCATCAATGACATTAAAATCATTTGATTGATGAACATACACCCCATATGGGATATTAAGTAACTTGCAAGTTGAACTAGGGGGCAAAACAATAGAAATTGATGTTGAAGTTATCGATGGAAACCTCGATTACAACATCCTACTAGGAAGGCATTGGATATATGCCATGGCTACCGTTGTGTTGACCTACTTTAGGAAGATTGTATTTCCTCTCCAAGGAGGAATTACAATAATTGACCAACAAACTTTTCTCCCCAACAATTCACAAGTTACAGGAAGCATTCCGATGATCCATGGAAGCCCTAATTCGCTTCAAAATATCGGAGTCGGCCTACTAAAAGACCCCACATTGATGGGAACTTTTACCCTACCGCCTCCAACCAATTTGGCGGAAGTGGCTAAAGTGGGAACCTGCAATATGATATCTTCCATTCAAAAGATGTCAGAAAATGATATTAATATGGATCATCTGTAGGTATTGCCTCTAATCCCACTGGAAATATTATAGCAATCAATGTTTTCAGTATGGGAGGCAAACCTGAATCAACGCTCATCAAGCGTTTGGATATATAGGTCTACAGAATATGGCACCCCTTTAGATACTTGGTCACAAGTACATTCTACAGACGAAGGAATCGTTCAATCAATGATGATTGATGGGGCACCATGGGAAGATTACCACCATTGTTCCCATCTTCTGAATTGGAAAGAAGATAATTCCAGCAACCTAGACCATCCCTTAGTTTTTGACTTTCTGTCGAATACTGTAAATACAGTGGATTCTGAGCGAAACCTATCCAATATTGAAGAGACTATCGCCATAAATATCTCGACCAAAACAGATGTTTAGAGAATATTCATGTCGGTAAATCTTGTTATTCTTCAGAACTGGAAGTATATAGTGCTCTCTTTAGTGAATTTAGAGATGTCTTTGCTTGGTCATATGATGAAATGCTAGGCATTGACTTGAGCACAGTTGAACATGAAATTAAGATGTATCCAGATGTCAAACCGGTACGACAACAGCTACGGCAGGTGCACCCCAAGAAACTTGTTTCCATCAAGGCGGAAGTTGAAAAACTCCTCCATGCTGGTTTTATTTACCTAGTTCCTCTGATCGATTGGGTATCGAATATTGTTCCTCTGATGAAGAAACAAAGAAAGATTAGAGTGTGCGTTGATTATAGGGATGTAAATCAAGCTTGTCTGAAAGACAACTACCCTACACCCTTTATTGACCAGAAAATTGACGAATGCGCCGGATGTGAAATCTTTTCATTTATGGATGGATTTTCTGGGTATAATCAAATAAATATCCACCCACAGGACCAGTCAAAGACTGCATTTATTTATCCGTGGGGCACATTAGCATATCGCAAGCTACCCTTTGGTTTAAAGAACGCAGGGGCAATGTTTCAGAGTGCAATGAACTATGCTTTCCATGACATCAAGAACAACGTTCAACCATATCTTGACGATCTTCCGGCTCATTCGCGAAAGCGGACAAATCATCCGCAGCATTTGAGGGCAATTTTTCTACGTTGCCGACACTATAAGATACGACTCAACCCACACAAATGTGTGTTTTGTGTTAGTTCTAGTCGTTTACTTGGCTTTGTGGTCTCAAAGGACGGGATTTGTCTCGAACCATGTAAGGTTTAGGCAATCATTGATTTGCCTCCACCTTCAAATTTGCTTCAGATTTAGAAACTCCAAGGGAAAGCAAACTTTCTTAGGAGATTCATTCCAAATTACACCAAACTTGCTAAAGGTTATACTCGTCTATTGAAAACAGAAGTACCCTTCATTTGGGATCAGGTCGCACAAGCCTCCTTTGATGCTTTAAAGCAATCTCTAATAAAAGCGTCATTAATGTATGCTCCTGATTATCAAAAAGACTTTAACCTGTATCTGGCTGCAGCGAATACAACCATAGGGATGGTTTTAGTTCAAGAGGATTATGGAAATGAACATCCTATATATTATTTAAGCCAAAACTTAAATGATACGGAAATAAAATAATTCTACGTTGAAAAGCTAGCCCTAGCAGCTGTTCAAGCGATACAGATATTTCAACACTACGTCCTCTCTAGAAAAACTACCATTTTATCAGATTGCAACCCCATGACTTATATATTGTCACGAAATTTGCTGGGGGGAAAATATTCAAAATGGATAGCAATTTTACAAGAGTTTGATATGGAATTCAAAAAATCCAAATCAAAGAAATCCCTGGTCTTCGCACAGTTACTATGTGATTTCTCATCGTCGTCCAACGATGCCACATCCAAAGAAGCAATCATGGATGAAAATTTGTTTATGATATCTTCAAGCAATTTGTGGTATGGAGATATAATCATCTATCTCCAAACCCAAACATATAGGTCTAATACCTCACGCTTCAAACAACGATGCATTCGATACCAATCGAAAGACTATGTGATCGTCGGTGATACGCTTTACCGTCGTGGTATCGACAAGTTCTGCGGAGGTGCCTCACACATGAGGAGGCTGAAAAAGTCCTGAATGATTGTCATTCAGGTGCATGTGGGGGGCATCAATCTGGTTATGCTACGACGCAAACTATTTTGCGAGCAGGATACTTCTAGCCAACAATCTTCAAAGATTGCATAACCGCAGTAAGAAGTTGCCATGCCTGCCAAATCTTCAATAGCAAAACCAGAAGACCACCCGCCCGGGGCATGGGTATATCATAGTCACAATAGACTATTTTACCAAATGGGTCGAGGCGACGCCTACATTAAACAACATCAGCGAAACGACTGCCATTTTTTTCTAATCATGTAGTCTCCAGATTCGACATTCCACAGACCATAGTCAAAGATCATGGATTTCATTTCTGCAATCACATGATGGTTGAATTGGTTGCCAAATTAGGACTGTCCCACGACAACTCTACTCCATACTATCCGCAAGCTAACGGACAAGTTGAGGCAATCAACAAGGTCCTGAAGCGCATGCTGCAAAGGATGATTGGAGTCCATAAACAGAGTTGGCACTTGATCCTGTACTTGGCCTTGTGGGCATACCAGACATTGGTGAGAAATGAAACCGGGTTTACACCTTTTCAACTAGCGTACGGTCTGGAAGCAATCTTACCAGTTCAATGTGAAATCTCATCCCTCAAGCTCGCAGTCGACCTTCTCCCCTTAACTTCAGAAGAAGAGGCTCATTTCTTGGAACTAATCCAATTGGATGAAACCCGTTGTGATGTAGCTTTGGCTAACGAAGCCCATAAGAAGCAAGTCAAAGCACAGTTCGACAAAAATTTCAAACCTCGTGTCTTCTCAGAAGGTGACCTGGTCTTACTTTATGACCATGAATCCGATAAGTTGGGAGATGGGAAGTTCAAATCTTTATGGATGGGTCCCTATATTGTTAAACGTGTATTAGCAAAAGGAGCCTACGATTTGATGGACTATGATGGGATTCCACTGGCGCAACCCTGCAACGGGTTGTACCTCAAGCGTTACTATGCTTAATTCCGCATAGTAATCCCTATGCTTTTGTTACATTTTTGTTTTTGTTAAGGGTAATTATTTTGGTTCAGTAATCCACTTTTTGCATTTGTTGCAAATGTCGAACTTACTGGAATCATTCATTTGATATGCCGATGGAGTGAGTCGTAGTATGCAGAACCTCTCTTCTGCGGCCTGGGCCATCTTCGATCCTAGCGGTGAGTTAGTGAGTTTCAGAGGAGTATGTATTTCTTGATCGATGAAAAATATCACTGAATATAGAATGTTGATAGAACTCCTCTTTGATGCCATCGGACATGGCATATGCCGACTTGTTGTTAGGCTAGACTCACAACTCGTCATTCTACAACTCACTAGTATGAAATCTAGCCATCTATCGCATGTTCCTAAGGGTCAGAATTTTGGAAAGACGGTTCAATTTCATTCAATATCAGCATATTTCCAGAAATATCATCAGCTTTTGAGCCTTGGTCATGTTCTCATCATCACCTCCACTCTGTTTTAGCCGATCATTTGCCTCCATTTGATTGTTTACCCATTTTGAGGAACATCTATGAAGAGTGATTCTATTAGCCATCCTTGTGACACTGTCGTTATTGGAAAATTCCAAAATTTACCTGGAATCAGCCATTACATCAATGATTTTGCGTGGTGTTCGATGCTAAGTCCCTTTTTCACACCACGTGAATTGTACTATAGTACCTTGAGGATCATTGACATTATTGGTGACTCCTCTCGCACTTGTTAACAGCTTACATCATTGGCTGGTAATCAGGCAATGTCTTTCCATGTTCGACTCCAGAACATTTTTCACATGGATCAACTTGTACTCTGAGTGAAGATGGAACGAGTTTTGAAGACCCTGGATTTAGTTTCATCCATCTGGGCTGCAATATATTCAGGAATATAAAAACATCAAATGTACATCATTGCCAAATAGATGATCATCCAAATCGAAGGATGATGACTCCGTCTGAATCATCAGTCTGCTACATAGACGATTGTCTGTCCTATGTACATGAAAGTGAATTTATAAAGCTGAGCATGGGAATGCCCACCTCAGCTAGATCATGAAAAATATTATGAATATAATATATTGTATTGTATCTTATTATAGGTCGCCTCCCAGCTTGAAAAAACTTCGGATCCTCATGGTAAAGCATTTCACCCGACATCAAAAGATTAACGACCTCATGCTTTAGGGGGCAACTGTTATAGACATTTTTGGGCACTACAACCCAAATCATAAATGTCCATTAAATGAGGGCTCCTAAGTCCCTAAAAGTGTTTCTTCACTACCTAAAGGAACAAGGTCATCTGATTACATCATCTCCCAGAAGTTCTCCACAAAAAAATGCTCAAAAATGGTCAAAACTGGACCATACTGAATGCCTAGTGTAGAAGATGTGATGCATATCACCTTCCCAGTTTAAAGGGTGCGATGCATACTGGATGGCCCCTCTGTAGGGTGTGATGGGCGAGAATGGACAAATGGCAGGGACAGTTTGCAAGGTGGAAGATCATAGAATCTTCCAGAAACTTCCCCTCTAACACTTGCCTCTCTGATTTCGACTAGGGATGAGTAAGAGATCATCAATCTCCAAGTCGAATCAAGAACTATCAGAGAGAGGACACTAATCAAAATCCCAGAAGCTGACTCACCCCCCTACAATCATCTATATATGGATCCCTCATCAAAAAGATCCAGAGGATGGAATCTTGTATCTTGTAGAGAAGTGCTGTTGGTTTTCTGGTGTAACTTCATAGTGTTGGGTGATCTAAGTTGTACTTGAGGTGAAGAAGGGCTTTCTTACTGGAGGATGATGATGGGTCAGAATAATTGCTTGTAATCCTCTTGCTATTCTTGATATTAATAAAGCTATTCAAGTTTTCCTCGACATTCGTGTATGTTTGATTGTATATGCATTTGTGTGTTTAATACATATCTGGTCTTGTGTTATTTATGAATATAGATCTCTCTTCTTTGATAGTGTTATGTTTCTTTGGTTCCACAGGTGCTCTCTGAAGCTGTGTAGACAAAGAAGGAGTGGCAAATATTTATCGAGAATGAGAGGAACCGAGCAAGGAACCAAGCACAAGACAAAGGTTGGTGTCCCCTTTCCCCTCTTGTCTATTTTTCATAAAGGAAAACAAAAGTAGTTTTAACTTGTTTGTTTCTAAGATAGCTACCAGTCTTAGTGGGAATAACATATCTAAGTGGACACTATTCCCGGTAATAGTCCCCCGTCTATTGTGGCAATTAGCTCTTCCCAACTGCTTTGTTGCTGAGCAATACTATGGCTAACTATCAGCTGTATCAACCCATGGTGACTTACTACCGATTCTACATGTTGTGATTTTTTCATGCTTCGGGCCACATCATGAAGTAATGAATTTAAAAATGAAGGTAAGTTCACAGAGCATTTCTGTTTTAATATGGCTAAACGTTTAAGGTGTCGTGGTCTTACCACGTGTTATGAAACCAGCTCAAGAAAAGATAGAAACGATAGATCAACGCCTTAGAATTCAGCCTCTTCGAGGGGGAAACCTCCTTTACATTACATAAATGAACAATTCTTGGATGATACAAATGAAAAGACCTCCTTTCTATATATAGGAGTCTAAGGGGTCATAACAAAATCAGAGCCTACATAACAATAATAATGTAAGGGCACAATAATAACAATAGTGGGCTTCTATGGGGCACAATAGTAACAATATGGACACACTCTTCTGAAAAATATGAGGTGGAAGTTCGTCAGAGACCAGTGATACTAGATAACATCATTAATTGGCAAGTCTTTGAGGATGATCAGCAAGTGAGGAATTTCATTGAGTTAAAGGAAGAATTTCAGAGCACTCAAATGGATCAGCAAAATATGTTTGTGGAATCAAAGGAAAAGCCTGAAGTCTTACAATTAAAAAATAACTTGATTCCAAAAGGTCTCATTCCCCTTGAGAAATTGTTCGATCAAAACGATGTATTCAAAGCACCAAAATTACAAGCTGATGAAGAAGAAGTGGAAAGCTGCAATTTAGGAGATTCACTGGTGCCTAAGATGGTCAAGATTTCAAAATTTCTTTTAGCTGATATGAAGACTAAATATGTTGAGATGATGAAAAGGTTCATTGATGTCTTTGCATGGAGTTATACTGACTTGAAACAATATGATTCATCAATTATACAGCATACCATTCCTATTAAGAAGAATGAAAAGCCTTTCAAACATAAGTTAAGAAGAATTAATCCTCTTCTTATGCCATTGATTAAAAAGGAAGTGAAAAAACTCTTTGATGCTAAGATTATTGTTCCAATCAGATTCTCAAATTGGCTTGCTAATTTAGTCCTAGTCAGGAAAAAGAATGGAGAGATCAGGATTTGTATAGACTTCAGAAATCTGAATAAAGCTTCATTGAAAGATAATTATCCTCTTCCCAAGATGGATTTGATTCTTTAGAACATTGTTGGTTCACAAAGGATGTCTATGCTTGATGGTTTCTCAGGGCACATCTAGATTCTTGTTCATCCAGATGATCAAGAGAAAATAGCCTTCACAATGCCATCGGGAACATTCATGTATGCCAAGATTGCCTTTGGTCTCATGAATGTAGGAGCCACCTTCCAGATAGCAATGGATATTGCTTTTGCTGAAGAAAAGGAAAAATCAGTAGTAGTTTATCTTGATGACATCACAGTTTTTTCAAAGAGAGAAGAAGATCATTTGAAGCACCTTGAAAGAGTTCTGCTGAAGTGTAGAAGGTTTGGTATTTCTCTTAATCCAACCAAAATTATTTTTGCTTTAACCTCTGGCAAACTTCTTGGTCATATTATTTCTGAAGAAGGAATTAGGATTGATCCTAATAGAGTTAGTGCAATTCAAAAGCTAGATTTGCCAAGAAGTAGGGAAGAGATTCAATCCTTCCTTGGAAAAGTTAACTTTGTTGGAACATTCATTCCTAACTTTGCTGAAGTTGTCAAGAGTATAACAAAGATGTTAAAAAAGGCAATGGATTTCAAGTGGACAGTTGAAGCAAAGAAATCATTTAAGGAGATCAAGAAGGCACTCACACAAGCACCAGCACTTATCAGCCCAGATTTTACCAAGGAATTCCTTATTTTTACATTTGCTTCTGAAGACATAATTGCTGGAGTTCTGCTGCAAAAGGGAAGTCAAGGTACTGAACAACCTATTTCTTTATTTAGCAAGACATTAGCAAATGCTGAACTGAAATATAACATCCTAGAGAAGCAACCCTATGCCTTGGTGAAAGCAATAAAGGATTTTAGAATTTATGTTTTGCATTCTCACATTGTTGCCTACGTTCCAAATGCTATTATAAAGGATATTATTACACATGCTGATCCAAATGGAAAAAGGGGCAAGTGGATAGCAAAATTGTTAGAGTATGACATTGAGATTAAACCCACAAAGTTGGTAAAGGGTCAAGGCTTAGCCAAGCTGCTGACACAATCAAATTTGGACTATTTTGATATTAACTTGAGTACAGAGATCTCAAAAATTTCTGAAAATGAAGAGGAATTGGTCCAAATAAATGAAAAATTCTTGCTGTCAGAATGGTACAAGGATGTAGCATTTTTTTTGTAGCACAATAAAGCCCCTACTAATATTTCAAAATCCAAAGCTCGATTTGTTAAGCTAAAATCTTTAAGAAATTTTGTGTATGACCAAAATTTGTTTTGGAAAGATGCAGGAGGGATATTATTAAATTGCCTCATTGAAGAAGAAGCTGATAAAGTTATTGATGAATTCCATAAGGGAGATTGTGGAGGACATCACTATTGGAAAGCTACTGCAAACAAGATCTTGAGGGCTAGATATTTTTAGCCAACTATGTTCAGAGATATCTATAAAAAGATAGCTACATGTCATGAATGTCAAGTATTTGAAGGAAAGAGGAAGCTTATGCCACTGCCTTTGGTTCCCATATATGTTGAAGCGCCTTTCCAGCAATGGGGATTAGATTTTATAGGGGAAATCCATCCTCCTTCATCAGGTCAGCATCGCTAGATTCTCACAGCCACTGATTAATTTACTAAATGGCTAGAAGCGGTACCAACAAGGAAAGCAAATGATTCAGTGATTATCTCTTTCTTAGAAAATAATATATTATCAAGATTTGGTTATCCAATGATGATTATAACTGACAATGCTCAAGCTTTTAAGTCCAAGAAGATGATTAATTTTTGCCATCATTATCACATTTCTCTTGGACATTCTACTGCTTATTATCCGCAAGGAAATGACCTTGCTGAATCATCAAACAAGAGCCTTGTAAGAATCATCAAGAAGCTACTACAGGAAAATAAGAAAGCTTGGCATTTGAAATTGAAGTATGCTTTGTGGGCTGAATGGATTTGTATAAAGAGATCCATTGGAACATCGCCATATGAGTTAGTATACGGTGTTGAAGCCATACTTCCATCATCTCTTGGAGTGCCTATAATGAAGCTGATTCAAGGATTAGAGGAGGAACCAAATGTTGTACAAAGAAGAATCAATCAACTGATAGCCTTGCAGGAGAAAAGAAATGAGGTGTTTGACAGTCATCAACAAAGTCAAAACAGAATCAAGAGAACATTTGATAAAAAGATCAAAGAAGTTACCTTTTAGATCCATGATAGAGTCTTGAAATGGGAAGCTAGAATTGAAGAAAAAGGTAAGCATGGTAAATTTGAAAATTTGTGGAAAGGACCATATCAAATTTCTTCTTTCCATGGAAACAACACTTACATTCTGCAAGAGATTGATGGAAAACCATATGCTGGAGGACCTGTCAATGGCAGGTTCCTAAAGCATTATTGTTGATCAAAATTCCACCAGTTTCTCACAACATTGTATATACCCGTTTTATTAGTTTTTCTTTTGTTGCAAATAATGACAAGTTGAACAGAAAGCACAAGCCCGAGGTGAAGGCCCAAGAAGCTCGAAAGAAATGCTCATCAAGCAAATCTATGTTTTTCATAAAATATACAAAGCACTCGCCCTACGTGTTCTTAGTGTGCTATAGGAGCACACTATCCCAAGTGGAGCCACTGTTATCACTTAAGAATTCTAATTCCAAAATTTCTCATACTAGCTTCATGATAAAGTTCGGTGCTAGTCTAAGTTTGATTTCGTTTTTCCTTAGAGTCAGAGTCTTAGGGGGTCTTGAGTCAAGTATGAATTCTCATTCATCATTGGTC
>APFE031275781.1:221755-247927 GCA_000404065.3 Pinus taeda | reverse complement strand
AGATCCACGTCAATTGCGGGTAGGTATTTAATATTATTGAATTTATTTATCGTTATAAATCAATAATTATATTATTAGCTATATTATTATTATTATTAAGTATTGAGTCTTTTTGTAGAAATCACATAAGAGATATTTTTGGCTAACCTGTTTCGAACCAAAGCAAATGTATTTTGGATTAATCACATTGTCATTTGTGATTAATCTAATAAAGATGAACTAGGTCAACAATATGATTAATCTTTAAAAATTTTGCTAAATTAATATGGATCACAAAAACCTAAAATCAATCATTATAATCATTAAATCATTAAAATTTCCTTACAATATTATCTATTAATACCATTTATGTTACCTACATACTTTTTATATATACATATAAAATATGTTGTTTATTTTTTAAATATATTAAATTCAATGATGCTAGTGTTTGAAATACCAATCTAATTCATAAAATTTAAAATCTTAATATCCCAATTAAGCTAAAACAAAATTGTTATAAATCTAAACTCCGATATCTAAATCATTCTCGACATTTTAATTTCCTAATTATTTTATTTAACTGTAGTTTGCTCTAATTTTCATAACCTAAATGATGAAGTTTTGAATAAGCTTTATTCGATTCCACATAAAACTGTTTTCAGTCATTATCTAAATATATAAAAATTACACCGTCGTGGATTTATAACAAATCTAATGATAACGACGAAGACTGAATCGTCTTCGATCAACTCCCAAGAAATTGCGTTGAACATAGCCCGCCATTGCCATTGCGCGTGAAGAAACTCAAAAATTTTATTGGAGTCAATCCCAAAATAACATTGGTAATTTCAACTATTTGGAAAAAAGCAGAAGAAAAACATAAATACGAATATTAAATTCATAATGGGCGATAATTTTGTGAGGTTGACTGCAAGTAGCTCCACGGTCGTTTCTTCTCCCCGTGTGCTGATCTTTGCCTTTGTCATTTGCTCGTCTTCCTCAATCTTTTTATGATTAATATTTGACCTCAACCAGGATAATGGAATGTCAGTATAAAGAAAATGGTGGTTGGATCCATTGGTCAAGACACTATTTTCCAACTATATTATATAAAATGATAGTGGAAAGAGACCAAGATTGTGCAAATACTTTGTAATAAAGTTGGCCCTTCCTCTCCCATAATGGACCAAACTCTGCTCAATCCCTGGAATGGTAAGTGGACTTATGATGATTAACATAAGAATGCAGCTGCAATTATATTTCACCACCAAATGGACAATTGATGAGTAAACATTATTTCTGTATTTTAATGGTTGGATCTATATTCACCACCTCTTCATTTCTTATTATTTGCTTTCCTTTGACTGCTCCAAGGAAAGAGTCAGGGCAGATTTTCTTTCATCCATTTATTTCATCATTCTTTACCATTTTTAGCATAATTTTGGATACATATACCCATTTTTTACTATCTTTAACGAAATTTTATATACATATATCTTACATATATCTATTGTTGCATCTTTTAATAAATTTTATTATTTAAATATTATTAGATGGATTTTTCACTATTATTAATATTTTTTATTTTTTAAACCACTCCCATAAAATTAGGAACCATTCATAGTTAATATTTTTAATAATATCCAACAAAATTATATTTATAGCATTGTTAGTACTTTTGACTAATTTAGATATCTCCACAATAATTGACATCAGTCCTTGGTACAATTCCATATTTTAATCACTTGCATAAAATTAGGTATCATTCATTATTAACAATCTCCAACAAAGTTATATTTAGAACATTGTTGGTTGGTACTTTTGACTATATTAACCATCTCCAGAGCATTTGGCTTAGTTGGTGCAATTCCATATTTTATAATTGAATATAGAAGAGAAGGAATCACGTTGGTATATTTTATATATTTAGAGATTTATTTGGCATCGTCCCCTCGTGCAATTCCATATTTTATAATTGAATATAGAAGACAATTAATAACGTTTGTATTTTTTATATATATTTTAAAGATAGTGACATAATTTATATATTTAGAGATCATTTTAAGACAGTAACATTTAATTTATATATATATATATTGTTTTTAAGAACAGTAAATTAAATATTTCATGTAGATATGTAATATTAAAAAATTAAAATTGGAAAAAATAATAGTTTTAATTAAAAAATATTATAAAATGTATATTATAAAATATATATTAAAAAATGTATTGTCAATGTTTAAATTTTTATAAATATCAAACAGATTAATTATTCTTTTTATTTTTTTATATTGATTAAATTTCTAAGATTGAGATGATTTATGGAATGGCTTGTAATTTTAAGTATTTATTTGTTTTATATTTTAATTAAATTAGTAGTATGGGAAGATGAATAATTAGAATACAAATTATATATTTTATATTAGTATTATAATATATGAGATAAGAGTGGTTTTTAAATGTGTTTTTTGCGAAAGTTACTCTTCACACATCACAGTTCCCCGTACTTGAACCAGCTAAGAAAGTGTAACGTTATTTTTTTTTATCAACTTTGTCTAGAAATCTAGCATAAAGTTATTGAAATCACAGTTGGACAAGTAAATTCTTCATAATCTAAGTGGGTAGTTAGATTAAAAATAAAATAAAAATAATTTTTTTTTATTATTTGATACATCTACAATAAAAAATAATAATAAAGATTTACTTTTAATTATTAGTTGGTACTTGAAATTAAAAAAATTATTATTATTATTGTGCGCTTAATTAGTTTATAATAATAAAATTAATGAACACTTATTTAATTTTGAGTTATTAATGAAATTACGAAAATGATTATTTTTTATTATTTATAAGAAAACATGATTGCATAGTGAGATGCTTTGTAGATTAGTCTGGGGGAGATGTTGTCATGTAATCTTACATGACGACGACAACAACAACAACACAAATAATTATATATATGCATATCTACATCACAACATTTAAAACCCAAACTAATTAATCAAACAGATCAAATTTTTTAAAGTGTATTTTTTTATCATTTAATATAAAAGAATGAATACATGACATGGAATTAAATTATTTGGGTTGTTGATAGATCAATATTTGACATGGATCTAAACTTGTTAGCAATTTCAATAAGCTCTAGAACAAAAATGTTGACACTTTTGATTTTTTAACCTAATTAGCAAGAATAAGAATCATTCCTCACAAACACTCAATTATTAGTTCATGATGAAGGTCACAATTCTACCATTTGATTCATTGCATCAATCCTACGTTTTAATTATTGATGGCTTCATTATAATGTAATTTTATGATATTGGAAGTTTTTTTAATCTTTAATTATGTTTCATTACATGCTAATATTTTTTTCAAAGGAAAAAAATAATGGTTTATATAATGTATGAGTACATCTTCAAAATAAACTTTCAGAATAGATTGTGGTACAGTAAGAGAGTGTGATCCTCCCTATTCAAAATGAAACATATGGTTCTGATAAATATAATGGTACTCAAATATATTACCCATATACTACTAAAATATATCGAACAAAATGTTTTTCAAATACATCAATATATAAAAACCATAGACCTCTAAACTAAGAGAGTTGGATCATGCCTTCCTTTCTAATAGTATTATCCTCTAGATACATGTAATGCATATAACTCGTACCCTTGGTTAGACCCTTTTTTTTATAGTGAATCAACAACAATATTTGACTCCTGGAAAATGTGTTGAAAGGAGATGTGTACAAAGGACTTCTTAAGAATGTTGATGTGGTTGATCCAGCCTCTAATATTAGGAGGAGAGAGATATGTGTTCCCTGATACGTCATCAAATAGGGTCTTAGAATCTCCATAAACATGAATAGAATCCGAAGACAACTTTTTAGCAAACCATAGTGTTAGAGTCGGTCTGTTTAGCCCTCCGCCAGAGATCAAAACCTCTTTTGTTTCATTTCATTTTAGGTGTCTCATTCAACTCGATTATCTGCATTCCATTAGGAGCATCGATCTTCTGACGGAAGGGTCTTATCTCCATACTTCCCTCATGTCATGTACTTGTCGGTTCGTGTCTGATCATCAACGTTCATCAAATCAATTTTATAGTCATTATGGATAGTCTTTTGGTCAGCCAAGAGTCATTTCAGTCATTAGGTCTAGGGTTTCGCAAATTTTGTCTTCAAAGTGTCCAATAATGCCAGCAGGCCGGAGGGAGGTTCTAAACAATTTTTTATTTCAAAAAATTTCATCGTCATTTGCTAGAATATGACTTTTCTTCAAAACATTGTTTTGAAGAAAATTCGACATTTCATCCTTTGTAATAAATTGCCATGTAAATTTTAAAATTTTCAGTTCTTGGATATTTTAGATGCAACCCTGGTCATTCTTTGCCGAAACTCAATGCCAAAAATCCCTACAAAATTGACAAAAGAGTTTCATCATTTCAGCCAAAAATCAAAGAGGAAACAAGAAGAATAGAGTTGTATTAAAATGAGAAAAGTGCCAAAACTAAAACATAAGAAAGTGGGTTTTTGAGAAACAAAAATCAAACCCATTACTATATAAGATATTTTCATTGTTTGAAACACCCATTGGTATGCCAAGAGATCAATTGAAGTCGACTTAAGTTGGGAACGAGTGAAGATGTGTTTTGAAAGCCAAAACTATGTGTTGGAGTGCGCGCGGCGCATTGGAGGAAGGCGCGGCGCACATAGGCCGCGCGGCGCATTGGAGGAAGGCGCAACGCACATAAGCCGCGCGACGCATTGGGCCAAGTTTCACCATGCAATTTATAACTAGCGCGATGCATCCAGGAGGCGTGGCGCACTGGGTTTGTGCGCGGCGCACAGAGCTAACAGGCCAATTTTATATCACTACTTTCATCAAAAACCAAACAAATCCATTGCTTCTACTCCAAGTAAGTTTGAGAGTTCTTGCCATTGAATTTAGCTTGTGTTGGGTATTGTTTGGAGGGAAGATTTGAAAGTTTAAAGTTTGAAAATATAAACCCTATATTTATATCAAAATCTGCTCCTTTGGGTTTTGAAATTGGTGTTTTGAAATTGTAACTTTGGTTCCAAGTCTCCTTTCCCACTTGTGATCCTTTCCCTTTCATAATTCTATCATTATAGTGAATCCCTTATGCCCTAACCTCCCAGACTACTCATATCCCTTCTTCCCATTTTCCCTATCCTAAATCCTATCATTCCCTATCATTTTCCCTCTCCCATATCATTTGTAGCAAATTCCCAATTCCCAACAGTTAAGTGATTATTATTGTACACCTTAATTTCATTTGACAGACTCCACTTTTCCCACTGTTCCATATTGCTCACAATCCCTCATTTGACTTTGACATATTTGACATTGAACTAAAGGGTACCAAATTCTCCTTTTCAACAAGCTATTAAAAATACACCTTGCATGGACATTATGGAGACAGACACTGAAACATCATATGAACAAGACAGTGATTCTACCGCAGAACTTAATGTACAGAGAAGGCCTCGTAAGGGTGGCAGACATGTCAGAGAAGAGCCTACCTCGTTGGCTCAATTGCAGGCCTGCCCACTTGCCATGGCATGTTTCCAACAACAGTCATGTTTTCAGTATTGTGAGATGATTTCTCAGATTTAGTATCATCAAGAGTTGGCTCGATTGTTTGTTTTACATCTGCATCATGGTAAGGTATCTCTTGCTGGTGTAAATTTCACCTTGACACCAGAAACCATTTCTCAAGCAACAGGAATACCGAATATAGGTGAGGAGTGGAACAAAAGACAACAGGTAGAAAGGGTACATTATGAACCATATATCAGGCCTAGCTATGTGAGACAGCTCAGCAGGGTGTTCCCATTCCAGTTTTTGAAAGAATCCTATGTGCCATTGATGAGACTCATTATCAGATATTTTAGTTGTGAAGGCCGCTTCTCATGCCTCTATGCATACCATATCAGGTTATTGATGCATTTCACGAGGGTGAATATGATGAACATTCCATATTTCATGTGCTAAAACATCGAGAGGATGACTACTCTTGTGCAGAAGAAAACTCATGAACAACAGTACAACAACATTTACCATTATGCGCTCATCAAGATGATTGTTGTACATTAGCTTGGTTTGCAGGGTATCACATGGGAAGACTTCATTTCCCGTGAGTTTTTCACCGCTTCAGCAGCTCATCAAGAGGTTGTCCATGATGTGGGTGAACCTTCACATCAGTATGGAGGTCAGGAAGCAGAAACTACTAGCATGCCGACATATGTCACCTATCAGAGAGGCATGAGAGGATTGTTTGCAGTAGCCCGATGAGTACTATCTCCACCTAGGGTGGAAGGGGTCTTGTTGCCATCATCAACAGCAGTACAGGTACAGGACAAAGGCAAGAAGCCTATGCAGGATGAGGGCCCTTCAGGAGGCCAAGACATTGATTTCATCCTCATTGATGATGTTGTGAGCTCACCTACCTCAAAGCTGAGGGAGATTATTTAGGAGCAGAAGGCCAAAATAGATGCATTGACCGACAAGTTGCAGAGAGCTCAATGGGTCATAAACTATTTGGAGCAGTGAAACAAACAATTCGAGGATCAGCATACAATCATGGAATTGCAAAACATCCGTGAGAACCGCCAAGCTGCCCAAAGAAAGAGGGTGGAGCTCACTTCACTTGAGCAAGAGATCAACACTGATCGAGAGAGTTTGCTTGAGAGGGGAACATTCATATTGAGAAGCTGTTGGTGAAGGCAAACAAGGACAAGAACATGCTCAGGCACATGAAAAATATATATTGGGCATGAACTCATGTTTGCAAAGTGAGGATCAAAATCTTGAAGGCAAGACTAAGGAGATCACTAAAACGACGCAAAAGGGATGATAGAATCCGAATCTTGGCTGAAGCTTCTTTGGCTGAGCATGATACTTGATGATGGACCTTCAATCCAAATTTCAGCAAATTTGGATAAAATTTTGTCAATTTTGAATTTTTTGGCTTCAAAACAGATTTTCCTGCCCAACGCGTAGCGCCACTTGGCGCGCTCTTATAATTGGGAGATCCTCTAGAGGAAAACTTTGCATTTATGGATTTGTTATGAAAACTTATGCATGCTCATGAATTACCTAAGGATTTCATCAAGTTATGGGTTGCCTAAAGGGTCAAAAACACAAAAAATGACCTCTCTGCCACCTTTTGCACCCACAGGAAGCAGTCTTGGGAGATTGAAGGTTTGGAGGGGCAAATGACATCAAAATCCAGAAATGCCACTTGGGTTGGAAAGTAGACAGGCATGGATTTCCAATGAGCTATCATGATCTCAATTTGGACTTCGGGAAGGGCCTCAAAATCAGCTCCAAAGTTGTGCTACGCATAGAGATTTTGGGCGCGGCGCATAGAGAATTTTGGCCTATTTTTCACTCTTCAGCTCAGAATTTCGACCAGTTTTGACTAGTTTTACTTTTTCGTGTAACTCTTGATCTACCATGATGTAATTTCATGACCATGATGTAATTTTGGAACATTTTTACTTGTATTAGTAGATTCATTCACCAAAAGGTGAAATGTGAGTGAATGAATCAGTTTCCTAGCATATAGAGGCAAGTTGTTTGATTGCCTAGATTTGAATGCCTTGGTTAGATATGGTTGAAACAACTCCTAGAATGATGAGCTCGACCCCTAGAGGCATGGGAATGGGTTAGGATGGTCTATATCATGTATTTTCTGAGTCATTTTCAGGGTTGGACACTTGGGATTGCTTGGCATTTCATTATACATCCATTTTCAACATTTTTGGCAAAGGAAAGACCAGGGTTTTGTAGCACTAGTTGGGATCCTTGTGGCTCTGTGTTTTGATGGTGTTTTTCTTCATGCAATTGTAAGTTCATTGATGTTTCATGTATGCCATTTCCCTTCTCTTTTCTTCTGAAATTAAACAAATTGAGTGACAAAGGTAGAATTCATTGGCTTGCTATGCTCTGCCTTAAACTTTTGTTTAGTTTTACATGTTTTCATCTATTTGGAGAGGATCCTTGCAGCCTCTTGCCCTATTCAGCTCCTCAACAGTCTTTTCTATCCATTCATTTAATCTAAAACATCAAAACTACTTCCTACCTTGCCCCAACTGGAACTCTGCAAAAATTTGGCCTCATCCCCGGACCCAGATTTGCCTTTCCCTTTTTCCAACAAAACCCCCCGAAAAAAACTTAAATTAAATCCTTGCACTTCATACCTAGCCTAAGATTAGTTGTTAAATCAGCCATCTCAAGCCCCATCTGACTATCTTTTGCTGATATTGACCCAGAGAGAGCCCTCTCCTGTCCTCGTAGGGCTAGCTACGAAGCTGAGCATGGTTTGATGTGGACCTAGAAGCTTACCTTTTCAGCCTGAGGTGAATCTAGGCTCTAACACATAGAAGCCCACATAGAGCCAGAATCTTTGCTCTCATGTTTGTTCCAGATCCACCATGCCATGTTATTTTATAATGAGTCATGTTACATATCCTAAGCCAAAGTCCATAGTCACATGTACCTCATTATGTTGCTCCATCAAAATAACCAGCAAGAAATTGCATGCAAGGAGGAATGAAACATAACAATAAATATATATCCATCTGTATGTTGTTTGTTTGTATGTCCATCCAAATCCCAATGTTGTTACATATCTTGTGTAGTTGATGGGGATAACTTTAATTATGTGTCCATTCCTAGCGCGCCATATCTCCCAAAAAATGAAGAGAGGAATGATCCCTGATTAACCCCCCCCCCCCCCCCCATCTCGATCCACCAACAAAGAAATTGATCTATAGAGAGAAATGTTCTTAAAGGAATGTGAAGAAAATGTAAAATCCTTTGTCATACATGTGTAGCAGTCGTGCACTCCAATAAAATATGTCGGTTTGTCTCAGTTGAATCCCAACTTAGTGTGTACCATCTAGACCCTTATACACCCTTCTTATGGAGGACCTCCCAGGTCATCGTTTTGTTGTGCCAGACCAACTAGGTGAAGAGAATAATATTTATGGGGACATCCAGTTTCCAAATAATTTTGAACCAGCAAGTATTATTTGGTGCACATAATGTACTTGTATGTGTATGCCACCTCCATCACATCCTTATGGAGTGTCCCTTCCCATGTGATGAAGTCTCCCCCCCTCTATTCTTCAAAGTCCCATGATTTTAAGATCCTCAATGTAGACATTCCATACATCAGCTTTGTGCCCAACCAGACCAATATCCACAGATTTTCTCCAAATAAAAAACATTCTGCACCAACGTTGTAAGACTTGTTCCAAGAATATATATCCCCTAGCATGTAGTCTAACGATTATGTCCTCCATGAGGGGAGTGGGAATATTAACTCCGTGAATATTATCTATCACAAATAAAATTCAGTTACCTTTTCCAAATGAACACCTGAGCCTCTGAAGAAACCATCTTTTTACCTTGTGGAAACTAGACCAAATGTAAGATCCAACTTTTTTTCCAATGTTTCCTTCCCTTATCCAGTCGAAGGCACTCTTTTTTTTTAGGTACTTCGTCATAATGATGTCCCTCCATATACCTTCTCAAAATAGTACGTATCATAAATGTTTGATTAATAGAGCCCATCTAAACACTCTCAAATCTAGTATTCCCCAACCACCATATTCCTTTAGGATGGTGATATTCTCCCATTTGATTAGGTGGTATTTTTTATTCTTTCCCATGCCTGCCCAAATTAAATGTGCCAATATACTCTTGCTTTTGGAAATAATTGCTACAGGGAGAATGTAAAGATGTGCCCAGTATACTGAGATATGTTGGAGAACGGTGTGTGCAAGTGTGTATCTCCTTCCTATATTAAGCCATCTATGAGACCAACCATGGAGTTTGTGACAGAATTTATTCAGAAGAAAATGCCAATCGGCTGGCCTATAATTGTTTGGCTTGAGAAGATATCCAAGGTAAGTGAAGCCATCGCTCAATGTCTTAGTAAAAACAACAAAAATGCCAGTGATAAATGCAATCACCTCCTGATCACCACCTGAATATAGGAGTAAAGACTTACCACCATTGACCATCAACCCTTAAGCTCACCATATCTCATAAAAATATAATGCAATGCCATGCAAAGGGTTCTGGAAACCATCCCAAAAGTGAGGATGCTATCTATGAAAAAAACTATGGGAAATATCTACTTTATGTCCCAATCTAAGGTCACAGAAAAGACCTGAGGACCGAGCCACTTTAATTTTTAGACTGAGCCCGTCCATAACCAAAATGAAGAGTAAGGGTGATATTGAGCAACCCTGCCTCAAACCCCTTCTTACATTGAAAAAAAATAGATAGATATCCATTTATCAGAACAACAAAATATATCAATGTAACACAAGCCATAAACCATTCAACATTGTGCACCACCAAACCAATATTTGTCAGGATAAGATGTAAGATTCACCAGTCCACATAGTTGTATTCCTTCTACAAGTCCACCTTCATAACCAAAGCCTCCATTTTTCTCGAGTTGATGGAGTGTGTACATTCTTGTGCAGTGGCCATAACATAATGTACCAAAGGATTATCTGGGAAACCGAATTATTCTTGAGAGATGTAGGTCGACAGATAATTTTTCATGTGCTCTGCAATAATCTTAGAGATGAGTTTGTAAATTATATTACACATGGAGATTAGCCTGAAATCTAAGAAAGAGGAGTTGGTTGATACCTTTGGAATAAGAGAAATTAAAGTGGAGTTAATAGCTCTAGATACATACCTAGAGGTCTTAGATTCTTCAACCATATCCAGGAGGTCATGCCCCATCAAATTAAAGAAATGGAGGAATATATCCATTGTCCATCCATTTGGGCCCTTACATTTTTCTTTAGCAAAAGATTTCAAATCCTTTGTACTTCTTCAACCGAAATTGGGTTGTATAACGCCTCATTTTGTTCCTCATTGAGCATGAGTGGATAGTCCTCTGATCCCCAAATTTGGTCCTGAATGTTAACACCTGAACGTTCCATGTAAAAAGACTCAAATAAATGTACCATTTCCTTTTGTTTCTCGATTGTAGTGTATAAATTCTCCCCATTCTCCCCCTTTATATGGTAGATTGTATTGATGTTTTTCTTGTGATTAACATATTTGTGAAAGAAGTGAGTATTATTTTCCCCATCACAAATCCATAAAGCTCGACTTTTCAGGCACCAAGTAGTTAATTAGATTTGTAAAATGTCTCTTCATGCCCTCTAGCTCCTTTATCCACTCCAATAGTGAGTGGGGAGGGGCCCTCTCTTCCATGATCCTGCCTAGACAATCAAACTCCTCAACAATAGCCTTAAGTTCAAATAAAAGTGTTTTTTTTTCCCGTATCCGGACCCGACTCTTGATATTGTGAAGTTTCTTTGAGATATTATACATTGGAGATATCCCAGGCTTTGGCAACACCATATTCAAAGAATATTTAACTAGATTATTAAAATCCTCATCCTCCAACCAGATTCTGTTGAATTTGAAAGGAATACCTAGACAAACATGCTCCTTCCGCCATTGTAGCACAATGGGAAAATGATCTGAGATGAAGGCCCTATCAATCCAAGACCTCAGAATACCCAAATTATCAACCATGTTTTCATGTACCAAGTAGCGATCTAACCTCTTCCCAATATGGTCCTCCCCCATCCTTCTATTATGCCAAGTAGGAGAAAGAGGAATGGGATTTATGTCCATCAAATGATTATCATCAAAAAGATTATGTAGCCTATCATCCAAAAGGTCCCTTGTGCATCCATCCCCCATTGCTCCCTCATGGAAAAGGTGTCATTGAAGTCTCTAGAAATTAAGAGGGATCATATCTTCAATATATCACAAGCCTCCATACAATCCCAAAAAGCAGCCCTATCCTTATAAGGATCATAAAGGTTAAGAAAATGTATTCTATCAGAATATCATCGTAAATTTCCTGTCAATAAGATTCCAGCAAATAATTTATATGTAGTCAGTGATGCCCACCTAGGGTCCCAAAGCGCAATAATACAACCTGAAAGCCCATATAAGTCAACAACCACCATATGCCAATCTGGAAAAATAGTCTGAAAATATTGAATAACTTTATCAAAAATTGACATAGTTTCTTGCAACAAAATAATAAATGGTCTAATCAAATTAGAAAATATGTCTGAGGGATAGAAGTTTTGAGGAATCCCCTAGACCCCACATATTTAGGGATAGATAATTCATCATGTATCCTCATATACAAGTGCATCAGCTCTAAGGGCCTGGGGATCAAAATAATAAATGATGGGAACATCTCTCAACTTAGATGAGTCCTAAAAATGAAGATACTTAGTCATTGATATACCTCTAAAGTGCCTGCTACCCTTTCCACCTTTTTATATATCAGTAATATTGAGGGAAAAATTAGGGCTATGTTGACGGTGCTGGACCCACCAGCATGTCAAGGGGATCTCCCCGGTAAGAAGTCCCAATTATAACTCAGACCATTTGGTGTAGGACTCCGAATAGTGGGTCATAAGGTAATTCCTTGACCGCAATGTCGTGTTGGGAATGGGTTCCCCCAAGTGCAGTTTTGGGGCTAAAAGCCCATGTTTTGGGATAATTTTGTAGTAAAGTTGTAAAGTCTCCGCATTTTATGGTCGCGGAGCATGAAGGTGTCAAGAATCATAAAGGGTTGTCTGCCCTTATTTTGTAAAGTGTCAAGTAGGCTGTAAAGATCCACCCATGGTCCATGGACCATGGGATTGTATAAAAAGGAGCTAAGTAAGTAAGCTCTAAGAAGGGAGTAGTGAAGAGAGAAGCATTGGAGTTTCGGTAAAGAAGTCTAACGTTTTTAGGTCTTACCGTAGGTAGAGGCTCTACAGCTGAGTGCGCAGAGGCCTAGGGTGGAAGTCTACAGTTGAGTGCGCGGACCCCTGCAACTGTGTGCACAAGGCCGATAGAGTCTTTATTAAACTAGAAGATATCAATAAAGAGAAGTATTATGCAATTACTGTATATTTAGTTCTTGTTAATGCATCTGATTATATTGCGTTTTGGGTTTAATTTACAATGTTTATTTTATGCACGAATATATGTGATTGTATTAGTTAATTGAACACAAGGATATCAGTTTACGCAGTGCTAACTCTGATTGAGTAATAAAATAAGTAAAACACTTGAAATAACTTGGGAACCTACACAATACATTGTCATAGCTGCACGAAAGTACCTGGACCACGAGTTAAGGCTACACGAAGGTCAATCATACACCTTCGCAGAGGTACTAAAGGACAGAACAAAGGGTAGATAGATAGAGCCGTAAGGCTTGGTGACATGCGCGAAAGTAGGGGTAGAGGGTATAAACCGACATCACAACCATCTCAGGGTGCAGAATCTTGGTTCCAACATCCCCCCATACTGCTTCGGGTGAGACTTCGGTCTGCGCTCTGTGGGCTAATGTCGAAAGGGCCAATAGTGTATGGATTTTTTTGGCTAACTAAATTTGAACTTGGTTCAGGCCCCACAAAGCCAAAAAATGGTTCCATTTCCAAGATTAGAATCTGCATGAGAGATGTGTGATGCCGTATCACCGAAATCCAACTAAGACAGAGATCGAAGACTCGTTGGATAGAAAAATCCACAAATGCGCGGCATGGGAGAACAGAAACCCGCAACTGACAAAGGAACAATGGCTAGACAGGTACCTGTATATAGAAATCCATGAGATATTTTTTTGTTCCTTTCCAGTTGAGTTATACGAGTGGATCACAAAACTATTAGATAGCCAAGGAAGGTGGAGGCTTGACGTTCCTATTGTCTAGACCTCAGAGTTGGTATGAACACTGGAAGCTTCTGAGGATAAGATCACCCACGTTGTTGATCATTGGCTCGATTATATCATAGGGGGATTTGTGACTAAATTCATGGTCAATACCTCAGTTAGTTACCGCGAGGTGGAGCGGTGCTTTTTTAAAGGTATGCAAGGTAAGTACCTGAAGTCTTTAAATACTTGGATTAAGATGTTATTGTATGAAAAACAGGTTATGCATCTACCTTGATGTTCGAAGCTACATGAAGTGGAAAGACTTATAGGAATGAAGGAAGAAAGGCTCCTGAATATAGCCCACTAATTTCGACTCCATTGAGTGATGAAGAGGGAGTAGCTTGGGCTTCTCCGCGAAATGCATTTCAATTAATAAAATGAGGGTTCCCATGACTACGACCTCCACCTTCACCACCGTCACCCCTTGTGACTTCTCCCACATCACCACCACCTCCACCACAATTCAACATGGAGAACTAAGTGAAGCTACCTTTGTTTAAGGGCTTGGGAAATAAGGACATGGACCAGTTCTGGTTTGTCGTAAAAATTGTATGGGAAGCTTAGGGCATCATAGATGATCACATGAAGAAGGCAACGATGGTTAGCACTTTGCAGGATCACGCGCTAACTTGGTGCATCAAGCACTCTAACGATAACCCAAACATTGGGTTGGTAGAGATCCAAACCACACTGAATAAAGAGTTCAGTAGGCCTAAATCCGAGGTGCAATCGATTGTGGGGTTTAAGGAAATCGTGATGAAACCAAGTGATACACCTTGGGAATTGGATCAGAGATTGAAGTGTAAAATCTGCGAAGCTAATATGAACTTAACAGATGGACAACACCACAAGTGGTTTGTGGCTTCGCTCCTGCCTCACCTATGGGTTGCACTGTCACAAAAAAATACTAGGACTCAGGCAGAGGCCTTGGAGATTACCATAAGATTGCATGAAACACCGATGCAAGATCCAAATCTGGGGTTTCAGCAGATCCATGCCCCGTTGCAAAACCTTTGCCTCGAAATGGAAAGTTTGAAGCAGGACAGAACAGTTCGACTGGAGGCGCATAAAGAAATATGGTGGCTGAAATGTAAAGGTCAGGGGCATGACAAAGACCACTACCTGGTCTTTGTGAATTATATTGCAGGAGGAGGACCGATGCCTTTGAGGTCGGAAGCCCAAGTAGGACCGAGCATGGGGCCTACAATGTGGTGCGCTATATGTCAAATAGCAAGTCAATATACAACTAATAATTGTCATTTGCCGCAGAAGTTTGTACAAACACTGCAACAATTGTTCTACAACTTCTACAGATCGGTAGGGCATGATGAGCATAGCTTCTGAAGTTATGAATTGATGATGGATAGAACACCCACCTATAGAGTTCAGGTAGAAACGTGGCCCCCTGACCAAAGCACTAGGATGGCGCGAACAAGCTTTCATGGGCACGTATGAGGCCAAGACAGAGGAGGACCAGGAAAAGGTTGGGGACAACTAATATGTTACAATTATAGAGGACCAGGACACTATGCCCATGAATGCACTAACCCAATATGTCTGTCATGCAAATATTGTACTCAGTTTGATCATGAGACAGAGGAATGTCCTACAATGATAAAAAGGATACGCGACAAAGGGGTGCTACCACTACAGCTGACTTGGAACCTATAGATGATGAGGGTTGAGCCTCGCGAACAGGATCTGAATGTGAATATAGTGCTTCGAAGGCAATGGGCAACGATAAGGGGAAACAAATCAAAGACAGTGCATGGGTTCGCAAAGCTCTAGTGAAGGAGGTTGAATTTTATTTGGAGCGCGCACGCAAAACGTTCATGGAAGCAAAAAGGAGCTTCGCTAATGCCTCTACCTCAAGGAGCCAAGATAAGTCTGTTTAGGAAATGGACCTTCTATGCTTACAACCTTTCTGGAGACCTGCATGAAGTTGGTGTGTAATAGCAAGGCTATGAAGGGGTTACAGGAACTTATAAATAAATGCGCCAGAAATGATCCACGTCAACTGCGTGTGGTATGGAAGATTGGTAAGCATAAAGCAAGGATAGGGCATGAAATGGGACTTGCCGCGCAGAAAGGAGAATATGAAATGGATCAGGTTATTTTGGATCTGGGGTCAGACATGAAGATTTTGCCGAAGCAGACTTGGGAGTGAATGGGGAGACCTACGAATGGGGAGATTACATAGGTGCGACTGACGTGAAGTTTCTCTTTGAGTATGTACTAACGCGATTTGGGTGTCCAAAGATTTTGATGAGTGATCGTGGTACATAATTTCTAAACGAAATGATCAACGTGCTGATGGAGGAATTTCGGGTGTATCACCAGAAAAGCATGCCTTGCCACCCACATGCTAATGGGATGGTCGAAACTTTCAATAAGGTGTTGGAGAACATGTTGACTAAGGTTTGCAATGCTCAGTGAAGTGATTGGGACCTACGCATACCCGCAGTACTATGGGCCTATTGAACGACATGCAAAAAGTTGACTAGGCAAACACCCTTTAGTCTTGTATATGGTGTTGAAGCAGTGATTCCCATGGAATACATTGTGCCTAGTCTGCGCATAGCAACACTCACAGGTATGACGGATTGCAGAGCCCTGGAAGAGGGGCTCGCGCAGCTTGCTAAGCTTGAGGAAGACATATTTCTGGCTAGATTTCACCAACATGTCGAAAAGTAGCTTGAAAAAACATGGCATGATCATCACTTTAAGCTGCACATCTTTAAGGTAAATGATCTGGTTTTGTTATATGAAATCAATTTTGATAAATTTTTAGGGCAATTTAAAATGCACTGGCTAGGGCCCTATGTTATTAAGGAGATTACCGACGGTGGAGCAGTTCAGTTGGTTAAATTGAATGGAGATCCCTTCCCAGGAAAGGTGAATGGCAGCCGATTGAAGCCATACACCAGTGATCCATCCAAGTGACTATATGAAGGTATTATAGTCTTAGCGCCTCAGATAGCTGAAAGGAGGCACGGGACTATAAACTACATTGTCCGGGTTAGGGAACTGCGCGATTGGAGGATTGTGCGGAACGAGGAAATGTCACAAGGTTCACGATAGCGCGAAGAGAGTTGTGCTACCTAGAGAAAAATCACACAAGTCAACCGGAAAGTGACTGTTAAAGTCACTATTCATGATTTGACAATAAGAATGTGACCAAATGGAGCATGTAGCTAGCATTTAAGATAAAACTTTATGGGTAAGATCCTTGGAAATCTGCCACCAATCCGGCGTTAATGAACCGAATGTGGGGGGAATGGTCAGATTTGAATTCAAATTGGCTTATAAATTATAGATGGAGGCCAAGCAAAAAACACTTGGCAGTTTGAATATTGAGTTGGTGAGATCTCAGACATGCATGACCCATGCATTCTTCAAAGCGTTTCTTGATTGCCTAGTGTTTGATCGATTTCCAAAATCTAATCGCAATTTCATCTGTGATTTTATCCCAGGATCCAAATCTATGGACGTTGAAGCAATGACAACTGAGCGAGTTGTTTTGGAGGTTGTTATGGAGGCAGAGGGAGCTACTCTAGAGGTATTAGCTAAGGTCCCCAAGTCACAATGGATGCCTAGACCGAAGCCTACCCCGACCAAGGAGAGTGCGAAGGATAAGAAGGGAAAGTAGGCTGCAATACCGATGCATGCGTCGCTTAGAAGAAACCCACCAAAGGACAAGCCCACCGCATAGGAAAAGGGTAAAACCATTAACTTGGAACCAAAGGACGAAGAAATTGAGGACATCCTGATGGATGATGAGAATCTGGGGGTGGAAGTGGAGGAAGTTAAAGTTGAGGGTTCTAACCCTATCACTAAGTTGTCTGAGTATGTCCCTTCGTGCAAGGGCAAGACCAAGGTGCCAAAGGACATTGACAAAATCAAGGTCGCCTTGCACACACCTCTGTTGCCAGACGAGATTTTCTTTGAGGGACCGCACTTGTGGCAAGTTCCGCTGTTGAAACTGGAAGATTGGGACTTAATTGACCATGAGAAGTTCCCGCACTTGGCGATAGAACAACTAATGCACCGTGTTGTTCACACAACCACCGGGATGACTGCATTAGAATTGCAGAAGTGGCTCAGGGGAGCAGACAAGGCAGATCTACTCAACCTACCATGGGTGTCGCACTATAATCACACACCTGTTACAGTATTGGTCATCAAGTAGTTGCTTGGTGCATGATGGCTCTCTGTGGCTAGAGGAGTCGATACCCATCACCGACAGGTTGATCCATAGGATCACGTGGTTTCCCTATATAGGGGAGAATCCAGCCATGATGTCTGGCAGAAAAGGTGGTGAGCAGGCGCTCGCAGAGGTCATGAAGGAGAAATTCAAGCTTGTAAAGAATCCATGAGGTTATTCCATCTCGAGTATCTACGACCTTGCAGTCAAGGTGGCCACGTAGATCCTGGCAGGAAACGTTATGAGGAAGTGTCACACAGATGAAGTGTCAGCACCAATCATCGTTCTAGCGGCCCAATGCACCGAAGGGGTCCAGTTAAATTGGGTGTGCTATCTCTGTGATGAGTTCCTTACAAACTATCGCAAGGCACAAGACCTTCCACTATGAATGGCTCTTGTCGTCCATTGTATTAGTAGCCTAAGAGTTGCCGAAAGACAGTCAATTCCCCTTGGTCACATCGGACCTGCAAGAAGCAGCAAAGTACGCTTCGCTATGGGCAACCAAGGATGCTTAGCACATCAAGGATAGTAAGATATTCTAGATCTTAATGGAAATGAACATTTGCATGGCCATCAGTTGCAAACCACGATTGTCACCTACTGTGTTTCCAAAACTACGAGAGTACGCGGAGTTTAAAGCAGACTTTCAATGCGTATCGATCAGGGCACAGAAGGACCTTAAGTAGATGTGGCATGACTTGCCTTACTTGGTGACGGATGACGCGATTGGTATAGTTCTTGAGCGTTGGTTGACAGAGTGGTGCACTGCCTCGGACTTGGCAACGGGGTTGAGCAAGTCTTCCGCATAGCACAAAATGGAGGAGGCCAAGCTCAAGATGGCATAGCTTGCTGAGAAGAGGAAGAAGGAGGTTGTTGACAAGGCTAAGGTAGAGCGTGATGCCACCCAGCAGGCAGAAAAGCAGACAGGTGAAACAAAGTGTGGCTCTAACAAAGGCGTGAGGTTGCCTTCGCCCGCAACAGAGGAAGAAACGAATGAGAAAATAGAGTAGCATGGAGTGGACCCGGAGACAGTGTCGTACCACATCAAACATCCAAGAGAATAAGAAAAAGGGGGGCCACAAAAGAAATCCAAGGCCAGTAAGACGTCGTTGGATCCAATCACCTTAACAGAGGCAGATTTGATTGACATTAGAGACACAGTGCGAGATGTCACCATGAAGGTACTGCAGCAGTTCGAGCAGCAACAACAACAACTATTAGGGGCCATCCAAATAGGTCTGTAGGAGCTATATATCTGCACATCACATATTGGCATGGGATCGACCAACCTTACTATCGGTACTTCAAAAGCTGCCGAGATGTTGCATGCGAAGGACTCCCAAGCGATAGTGCTGCCATATGGAGCACTAACCACAGAAAACAAAGTTGACAAGCCCACTATTAGTGCCCTGAAGGGAGTGGGGTTGAATTTGGTAGTGCTTCTTGGCGAGGCACTCCACCTACGACAGGATGGAGTGATCGCAGAGCTGAGGGCCAGCGAACAACGCGTTGTGTAGATGATCAATGAATAGCAAATAAATAATGTGCAGCTGACCCTACAGCGAGACTCTACCCTTGTCGCTGTGACCAAGGTAACTGGCCAAAACAAGCACATAGTTCAGGTTGTGGAAGAGGCATGTCGAATGGTCCTAGATTTTCCCATTCTCAAGGGAGAACCGATAGAGGTGTGCATTTGCAAGCTTGCTATAGGGGTGTGCGACGCTTGCACAAAGTTGGCTAAGTTTTAGTTGGAGTTGAACCTACAGATTGTAGATTTATAGTTGAAGGCCCAGCCTTCAACTCCACTGGAAGTAAAGGAGCAGCATACAACCACTATCATAGAGGCAATAACGACAATAGATAGTGCAGTAGCAAATTGCACACGGCTTTTTGAATAGTCGTTTGAGGTCTTGACGAGCCTGCAAGAGGATCCTAATGTACAGTGGTTGGAGATAGAGGCGTGAGAACTACAACAGTGCTATGATGAAGTAAAAGGTACAGCGCGCACCATCGCTCTCATACAGAGACTGGAAAAGTTGCAAGAGGCCAAAATAGTGAAGGAACAAGTAGATGCAGCGCAACACAAAGAGGTAGTGCTGAAGACGTGCTTAAATCCTTGGTTAGATGAAGCCTATTCGGTCACGGCCTCTATTGAAAGCAAAATTGCTAATCTGCAAGCGACTCAACCGAATCTTCAGGCTGATAGTTCAGGACCAGTGACAGAGCAGTTGGTTGATGAAGTGATGCAGCCGGTTGCACAATGCACTGTCGAGGTTGCCATCATATAGGTCAAGCTGGGAGGTCTTCGCGCCAAGATATCTGCACTCGCAAAGTGACTCGAGGGTGAGTCACCATGTTTGTGTTGGGGGCCTATTGGGAACAGGTTCCCCCAAGAGCAGTTTTGGGGCTAAAAGCCCATGTTTTGGGATAATTTTGTAATAAAGTTGTAAAGTCTCCACATTTTATGGTCATGGAGTGTTAAGGTGTCAAGATTCATAAAGAGTTGTCTGCCCTTATTTTGTAAAGTGTCAAGTCAGCTGTAAAGATCCAACCATGGTCCACAGACCATGGGATTGTATAAAAATGAGCTATGTAAGTAAGCTCTAAGAAGGGAGTAGTGAAGAGAGAAGGATTGGAGTTTTAGTAGAGAGGTTTAAGGTTTTTAGGTCTTAACGTAGGTAGAGGCTCTGCAGTTGAGTGCACAAAGGCCTAGGGTGGAAGTACGCAACTGAGTGTGCGGACCCCTGCAACTATGTGTGCAGGGCAGATAGAGTCTGTATTAAACTAGAAGATATCAATAAAGAGAAGTATTATACAATTACTGTGTATTTAGTTCTTGTTGATGCATCTAATTATATTAGATTTTATGTTTAATTTACAATGTTTATTTGATGCGCGAATATATGTGATTGTATCAGTTAATTGAGCACAAGTAAGGATATCAGTTTACGTAATTGAGTAATAAAATAAGAAAAACACTTGAGATAACTTGGGAACCTATACAATACATTGTCATAACTACACAAAAGTACCTGGACCACAGGTTAAGGCTATGCGAATGTCAATCATGCATCTTCGCGGAGGTACTGAAGGACAAAATAAAGGGTAGGCTGACAGAGCCATAATGCTTGGTGATCTACGTGAAAGTAGAGGGAGAGGGTATAAAATAACATCACGACCATCTCAGGGTGTGGAAAATTGGTTCTAGCATCACCCCATACTGCTTCGGGTAAGACTTCAGTCCACACTTTGGGGCTAATGCTGAAAGGGCCAATAGTGTAGGGATTTATTTGGCTAAATAACGTTGAACCTGGATTAGGCCCCACAAAGCCAACATGTCACACAGAGGCAAGTAATATAACTCTGTCAGTAGCAAGGATGTGATTGTTGTAGTGAGTCAAGGAAAGTGAATGAGGGGTTCTAACACATGGGGGGTGAGATGAGTGTTGGGTTGTGTTATATTCTTTCCATGACTAGCCTACGTAGTGAACCAGGGGGTTAGAGGGGCGGCGGAGCCCCCCATTCGTTGCACCGATTGTGCAGTAGGGGGGTCATAGGGGGTCTGAAGGGGGCGAGTATACCCCCTCTACAGGGTCCAAGGCAGCAGCACAGGGAAATTTTTTTTGGACCCTATATTAGGTTGGGCAGACCTACCTATGGTTTCTGCAGATGGTTTTGGATGCGATGGTTTTCGGTCCATGGTTTTGGACGCGATGGTTTTCAGACCATGGTATTGGATGCTTTAGCATGTGCAAATATGTATTGTAACATTGAAAGGAACATAATGAAAAATCAAGCTGGTAGTCCCAGTTTTGGGCTCCATGGGAAATATCTGTGTATATGTGTCTTATGTGTTATGCTCTCGCATTGTTTATTTTTTGTGTTTTAGAATTCATATGCAGGTAATTTCTGTATGGGGTTAAAACCTACATTTTGTATCAGAACTATTTTGGCTTCAAGGGGATGCCTTTGTTGCTAAGGGGTTTCGCTCGGGCCTGTGGTAAACCCTGTTCAATGGGATATCTATGGGATCAATTCTAGTGGTGAAAGAAGATGGTGAGCAGTGGAAAGATAGAGATCAAGAAATTTAATGGTCAGAGTTTTGAGTTGTGGAAACTGAAGATGGAGGATCTGTTGGTGGATAAAGATCAGTGGATTGCGGTAGATCCAGGTACTAAACCAACGAGAGTGTCCGATGAAGAATGGAAGAAGTTGGATTGAAAGGCAAAGAGCACAATACGATTGTGCATCACATATTCAGTATTGTTGAATGTATCAGGGGAAGCTATGGTGAAGGCTTTATGGGACAAGTTAGGGACTTTGTACCAATCTAAGTCTTTGGTGAAAAAATTGTTCCTGTAGAAAAATTTGTATAACTTGAGGATGAAAGATGGAGACTCGATGACAGAGCATGTGAACTCATTTAATATTGTGGTAAGTCAATTATTATCTATTGATATTAAAATTTCAGATGAAGATAAGTGCATTAGTTTGTTGTTTTCTCTACCAGATTCGTGGGATAGTCTGGTTATTGCAATAGGTAGTAATACAACTGCCTTGGAGTTTGATGAAATAGTTGCATCCTTTCTAACGGAGGAGATGAGACGAAAAAATATGGAGATCCAAAATGGTGATGCCTTGTCTGTACGAGGATGGTCCCAGAACAGAAACAAAAATAAGTCATCAAGTGGGAAATCTAAATCTAGAGGGAGATATAAATCTCCAGGAAAAGTTGTAAAGGTGGTTTGTTGGAAATGCGGAAGGGAAGGGTACTACAAAAGGGATTGTAAATCTAAAGCTCCTGACAAAGCAAAAGAATCTGATGATGCTCCTTCTGCAGAGGCGAAAACCACCTTAGATGAAGGTGGGGATGTGTACTTGGCTTCTTCAAGTACACATGTAGATCATGAGGCATGGTTGATTGAATCAGGTGCATCCTTCACTTCACTCCCTATAGAGAGTGGTTCTATGAGTATGAGAAATACGATGGTGGTTATGGCTTCTTAGGGGATAATAGGAAGGATAGAATCATTGGTCGTGGAAAATTAAAGTTGAAGTTCCAAGGTGGAAGGTGTTAGTGTTAGTGTCTTCACACTGCCATCAGTGATCAAAATTTACTCTTTTTCATTTCATACTAGGAGTCCCATTATGATGAGGTTTCATTCCATTAGGTCATGGATCCACTAATGGTAGGGTTTACTTTAGTTTTTCCCTCATGATATGTAGTTGTTGACCCCCTTTCATACCTTTCCATCATCATTCATGCCCATTTTCAGTTCATTTCATCAATTACATAACGTTTCAGTCTCATTAGGTCTTAGGGTTTCCGCCATGGTCAAAATTCAGTGATTATTGCTAATAACGATCAGCAAAGACATGAGGAGGTTAATAATGATTAGAAAGTCATAATCTGTTAATTTGTAAGCTTAATGAAGTTCTCACCTCAAAACAAGTTTTGAGGTGAAAACAGAGCTTTTGTATTTTATTTTAAAATTTCATGTAATTTTATTGTTCTCATATGTAATAATGGTTCCATGCTACTCCTGGACATCTGGTGATGTTGCCAAAGTACTTCCACTACAAAAAGTCAAAGAATTTGAGCATCAGTCCACCTATCAAAGCAAAGAAACCAAGAATAAAAAAACAGAGTATTGGAAAGAACAGATAGACATTATAAAAGTGGGTTTTGATCAACAAAAATCAAAAAGTGAAACCTATATAAATCCATCTCTCTATTGATCATTTCATTTTCTTAGTGTTGAAATTCAAAGTTCCAAAAGGAGAGCCAAGGGTCGATTTCAAGCATTATTGGGCAAATGCAAGTCAGTTGCTACGTTTTTGGACAAATTAACTGGCGCTGCACTTTTGAGGAGGGCGCTACATTTTTAAGTTAGTGTTACGCACCTAGTAGAATTTCTTTGTGTAATTTTACATGGGTGCTACGCTTTCAGAGTGGAACTGCGCACCTATGTGAGGTGCTGCGCTTCTGCCCAGCCAAGCTCCAAATCTCCTAAAACCTTCTACACCTACCAAATTCACCTCTAAGTCATCAATTTCGCTCTCTTGCAAGTAATTACAATCATCATATCTTATGATCTAGGGTTTGTTTGCCAATTTTGGTGTTTAGCATTCTTAAAACTAAAACCCTAGCTTCTAGGGTAAAACCCTAGTTTTATTTATACCACTAGTATTTGTATACCCTATCTACTTGCCATTATTCCCTAAACCTCATTCCCACATGTCATATTTCCTAAATCCAAATCCCCTCATACATTTCCCTAAATTCCTACTTACACTCTCCATCAACCCTACAAACCCTACCCACTCTCCCTAGGACCCTTCTCATCCCTAAAACCCTATTTACACATCATACTCTCACGTACTCCTCCCTACACTCTACCCATTCCATTTCTCCATCCTATTTCCACACTATTATCCATAAAACATCCATATATAACCACATTTTTCAAAACGAAAGGAGAACAATGGAAAGAGAGTGATTATGAATATGAGCAAGAGACATTTAGTGACATCTCTAGGGATAGAAACATACAGTAGAGGAAGCCTCATAAAGGAGGAAGGATTATCAGAGAGGAGCCTAGTAGTTTGAGGGAGTTGCAAGCCTGTCCACTTGACATTTCTTGATTTAAACACCAGGCATACTTTAATTTTTGTGAAATGATAGAAAGAGTCAAATTTCATCATGAGTTGGCTAGGCTAGTTGTGACTCATTTGCACAGTAATGAAGTAATCCTTGTCGGAATAACCTTCACCATATCACCAGCTATTATCTCAAAGGCTACAGGAATTCCAGCTGTGGGTGAAATTGGTACAAAGGTAAGGATATGGATGAGGAGTATTATGAGCCTTACATCAAGGCTAGATACAAAGACAAAATGAAGAGAGTATTCCCCTTCAAGTTTTTTGAAGACAGGCATGCTCCATTGATGAAAATTATTATCAAGTACTTCACTTGTGAAGGTAGGTTCTCTCGGTTGTATGCCTACCACATTAGACTTCTCATGCATTTCACTAGAGTAAAGATGATGAATCTCCCTTACTTCATGTTTAGAAACATTGAGAAGATGACACATATTGTACAGAGGAAGCCATACCCCCAACACTTAAATAGCATTTACCATTACTCTTTGATTAAAATCATTGTTCTACACTAGCTTAGCCGTTTTAACATGCCATGGGAGACTTTCATTTCTCATGAGATGCTCAAAGGCCCACAAATCCTTTCATCAGTACATCATGAAGAGGGTGAACCTTCAAGCCATGAAAAAGTCAAAGAGACTGAAATTGTTGGAGTGCCAGTGTTTGTGACATATAAGAGGGATACTAGGAAACGTTTTGTAGCTGCTAGGCAAGTATTATCTCCACAAGGTGTGGAAGAGGTCTTTCCTTCATCATCAGGCCACAGGCAAAGCCAACAAGGTGTGGAAGGGGCTTTGCCTTCTTCTTCAGCAAAACAGGTATAGGTTGAGCAACAATGCAAGGGAAAAAGGGCAAGAAAAAGGTGCAAGAAGAGGATCAAGAGGTCTTTCCTTCATCATCAGGCCACAGGCAAAGCCAACAAGGTGTGGAAGGAGCTTTGCCTTCTTCTTCAGCAAAACAGGTATAGGTTGAGCAACAAAGCAAGGGAAAAAGTAAGGGCGAGAAAAAGGTGCAAGGAGAGGATCTTAGTGATAAGTAGGAAAGAGATTTTGATCTTGTTGAGCATGAGGAGCCACAACAACACTTCACTCATCATGGAGTTGACATTATTGACTTGGAAACTCAGGATTTGAAGACTGTCGAAGACATGATCTTAAAGGACTAAGAAGCTGAAATACAAGCCTTGTTAGATAACTTAGAGAGAAGTTGAATTCGGATGATCCACAGTGTTTTCCATTCTTTTGTCGACGTTTCGAGCCTATACCAAGACTCATCATCAGGACTTGCTTGTACAGAAAAGGGAAAGGCGAGAAATAATTAAGGCTAAGTAGGGTTATGGGTATAAACCGACCTTTTTTGTTTAATCATATTCACTTTATTTAATTAATATTAATGCCTTTATGTTATTATACTTATTTATCTATACATGTTATTATTGCTTATTCTTTTGTGTTTATTAATGTTTATATATTATGCTATATTTTATTTGTTTATTGTTTATTGCTGTATTAATTCTATTATATTAT
>APFE031275781.1:166567-221735 GCA_000404065.3 Pinus taeda | reverse complement strand
TCAAATCCACATTCATTGCTCTCATCCCCAAATCCAACAAGCTCGCCTCCTTTAATGACTTTCGGCCCATCTAGTTGTGCAACTACCTTTACAAGATCATAGCTAAAATCCTAGCCAACAGACTCAAGCCCATTCTCTCGGCTCACATCTCCTCTGAACAATTCGGTTTCCTTCAGCATCGCCAGATACATGAAGCTATTGGAACAGCCCAAGAACTCCTCCACTCGATGCACTGTCAGAACCTGAAAAGGATGATCTTAAAGGTGGATCTGTCTAAGGCTTTTGATAGCGCAAACTAGCTCTATATCCACCTACTCCTTACTCATCTGGGCTTCCCTTACATGTACATCAAATGGATTATGAGTTGTATTACTGATGTTTCATATAGTATCCTTCTCAATGGAGCTCCCACTCCATTTTTCTCGGCCGAGAGGGGTCTTAGGCAGGGATGCCCCTTCTCAGCCCTGTTATTCCTTCTTATCATGGAGGGACTCAGCAGATCGATAGGGGCCAAACACAGAAGGGACAGGATAGTGGGGATAAAAATCATGGACAATTGCTTTCTTACCCACCTACTGTTTGTGGATGACATGCTCATCTTCTTGAAAGGTAGTATTGGAGACACCATAGCTTTACAGTATGTTTTTGATCTTTTTCAGAAGGCAACAGGTATGATCATTAACCTTAGTTTGTAGGTTTCTGTGGAGTGGTTTTTGAGAAGTTGAATTCGGATGATCCACAGTGTTTTCCATTCTTTTGTCGACGTTTCGAGCCTATACCAAGACTCATCATCAGGACTTGCTTGTACAGAGAAGGGAAAAGCGAGAAATAACTAAGGTTAAGTAGGGTTATGGGTATAAGGCGATTTTTATTGTTTAATCATATTTACTTATTTATTTAATATTAATGTCTTTATGTTATTATACTTATTTATCTATACATGTTATTATTGTTTATTCTTTTGTGTTTATTAATTGTTATTTATTATCCTATATATTTATTTGTTTGTTTATTGTTCATTAATTCTATTATATTTTATTTAGTCTGTATATATTTCTTTGAAATCAATTTTAAGAGTTTTTATAATTATATGTATATGAATATGTACTTATTTATTTATTTTTATTATATTGTATTTTTTTATAATTGTCTAATTATATTTAATTATTTATTTGTATTAATATAAGCGTATATTTCATTTTTATTTTGTCTCATTCTTATAATTGTGTCAATTTATTATCATGATTGAATTAATTTTCATGGTATTATTTTTAGTTTCCATGTTAAATATGTCATGTTTTATTATTAATTTCTACTACTACCTCCATGATATACATATTTGTTTGAAAGTTTTCATGTTGATATAATTGTTATCTATTTATGCTATTATTCTTATTCTTTACTGTTTATTAATTAATTGGTTATATATTTGGATATATATGTATTTATTTGATTTGTATTAATTTATTTATTTCTTAATATATTTAATCTGCACATATTGAATTATAATATATGTATCTATGTGTTTTTTATTTATTATTATTATATTCAATTTTTATAATTGTTATAATTTTAATTTAATTTTCATTTTTATTCATTAAATTAATTTAAGGTCGTATATTCATTATATTATTTATTTGTTTCTTCATAACTAACAATTAATCTATTATAATAATTCTAGTTAATGATCTACTTTGTCATATTTCATATATATATCTATATATATATTATATATATATATATATATAGTATATATATATAATATATATATTATATGTATATTTTTTATTTTACATTATATTATTCATAATCGATTAATGATAGTAATAACCTATTAAATTAATAACTTATTTTATTGTATTATGTTTTTTTATTTTTTAAGGGAGGCAAGGGTTTTTGTAAGGGCGAAGGTCTGATTTTATATTAGATCCTATTGCTTTGAGGTCCAACTAGATCAAGGGTAGAATTCTAAAAAGACATAAGGACGAATTAGGATGGGTTAGGGGTAGCAAGACAGGTAGGAGGGGGTGGTGATTGGGGGGGTGGGGGGTGGGGTGTGTGGGGGCTGGAGGAAGGGAAGGGGGACAGAAGACGGGGGGAAGGCTCGGAAAGCTTATTCAATGGGGGAGAGCAGAGGATTCCAGTTTTTACTAATTTCCAAGCCTCCATCTCTATTAAGGTTCCGAGGGTGTTTAATAATCTCAATGGCCTCCCACACTTTACGCTTGAAGTGATGTTTTTCATTTTCAATAACTTTAGTGTCTTCAAGGCATATATGATGGTTAGTCTCACCAACATGTTCAGCTAAGGCTGAAGAGCGAGTTCTTTCTTTACGGATGTCAGCACTATGTTCCTTGAGTCTAATCTTTACAGACTTGCCAGTTTAGTCCTGATGATGAGTCTTGGTATAGGCTCGAAACGTCGACAAAAGAATGGAAAACACTGTGGATCATCCGAATATAACTTCTCAAAAACCACTCCACAGAAACCTACAAACTATAACTTAGAGAGAGCTAAGTTCATCATCAAATATTTAGAGCAGGAAAACAAACAATTGAGCGATAAGCAAGTCCTCATGAAGCTGCAAATGATCAAAGAAAATAGGCAAAAGGCCAAGGAGGCTAATGTCAAGTTGACTTCAATTGAAAAAAAGATTGAGAATGATAGGGAAAATTGGCTTGAGAGGGTCAACATAAACCTTGAGGGGCTGATTGAGAAGGCTAACAGGGACAAGAAGATGCTTCACCACATGGCCTACCATTACGTGACCTAAAACAAAATCTGTAACATAAGGATCAGGAAACTTAAAGCTAGGTTGAGGAAGGCTTTAAAGAGAAAAAAGGAGGAAAATAAGTTGAAGATATTAGCTGAAGCCTCACTATCCCATCAAATTAGCTAATGGTGGTGTCCCATGCCAAATCTGGGCAAGTTTTGATGATCTTTTGTCTTTTTCAAATTTTGAAATTATGAAAACGAGAAATTAGCCTAGAAGCGGCGCTGCGCTTTTCCTTGGAGCACTTTTTGGAGGAAAAGTTTATATATTTGGATTTAGCATGATGAGAGCATTCATCCTTGAAAATTTCAGAAGTTTTGGAGCAAAACTAGGTCACCAAAAGACCCAAAAACTACCAAAAAATGACCTCTCTACCTCTTTTTGGACACAAAGAAGCAGCCTTGGGAGATTTCAGTTATGAGGAGGCAAATGACCTCCAAATGAAAAAATTCAAGTTGTTCCAGAAACTAGATAGGAAGACCTTTCCAATGAGCTATCTTGGGCTAAATTTTGCTAAGGGAAAGATCTCCAAAAGTGGGTGGAAAGCGGCACTATGCTTTTTGCTCATGGTGCTGCGCTTTTGACCAATTTGCCAGAAAATCCAATTTTCGCCTATTCCCACTACAATTTGACTTTCTCTCTATTCATGGATGATTTTATGATTGTAATTAATGACCTGGCATGTAAATTTAATAGTGAAATGATATTAGAGGGTAGATTAATCAATTTGAGGTGGTTTTGGGGGTCAATGAATCAGTTTCCATGCTTATAGAGGCAAGTTGTTCCACTACCTATATTCATGTTCTCTATTTGGAAATGGTTGTAATAGCTCCTTTTCTCTTGGTATTGTTCCACTGCCTATATTCATGTTCTCTGTTTGGAAATGGTTGTAACAACTCCTTTTCTCTTGGTTTTGACCCCTGATGGATAGCATAGGTGGTTTGATGTCTATATTATGTATTTTTTCTTTCATTAGCAAAGGTTGGACTCTCTTGGATGCTCTGAGCTACATTGTACACTTTTATTAGCAATTTGGCAAGGAAATAAACTAAGATTTGCGGCTATTTTTATGGGATACTTGTGGTATGGTGGTTTTTCATAGTCTCTTATTCCATTATTAGTTCTTCTCATGTTTTATGTATGCCACAATCTAATTCATTTCTTCTAGCTGAAGATATCAAGATAGATAGGTAGAACTCATTGTCTATAGTGCTCTGCCTTGGGAAGCCATTCAATTTTCTATGTTTTCTACTATTTGACAAGAATACATGATCTTTGCATGCCCTCCTTAGCTCCTCACTAGTCTTAGATCTCTCATCTCACTCAATCTCAAGTGCCAAAGCACCTACCTACCCTGCCCCATAGAACACCCTGCATCCTGACTTAATTTCCCAGACCCAAAACTGCCTGGATCCATTTGATCCAGCAAAACACCAAAACAATCAATCAAAACCTTAGAGCTACTATACCTAGCATAAAATATTGTTCTTGATCCAGTCATCTTGACTGAGATTCATAAGGAGAGTGCCCTCTCTTGGCCTGGTAGGGCTAGCTACCAAGTTAAGCGTGGTTTGTGGTTACCCTAAATTGCCTCCCTTCAGCCTGAGGTCAATCTAGGCTCTAACATAGTGGTGACCATATTGGGGACGTAGTTTTATGTTCCTCAGTAAAATGTATCAAGTTTAGATCTAATTGTTGATGGTGGACAATGATCATACATACGAAGGCTGAAATCATTCACCTGGCAACTCTAAATCAGTTTCGAGATCAGATCCAAGGACTCCACTGGAGGATGAACCTGACCAGCAAAAACATGAAAGGACACTATGGAAAGATCAAGTATCCAAGTTGGAATTTCATCCAAGATAATATGTTCTTCGTTATAAATTACTTCTTCTCTTTTCCCAAGAATGTCAAGAAGGCTTTACGAAGTATATTGTATTTGAGAAAAGATCCTAGACCTGCATTTGATTCTTTCCCTTTGAAGATTGTGAATACAAAATGTTTGCATGCCTTTGATCTTGATCAAGACCCTTCTTTCGAGTCCTATGATGATCGTCTTCAAACTGATGAGCCTCAAGAGACCAAGACTGATTCTACAACTTTTGTATATACCCCTATACCTTGTAAAATTCTAGATAGATACAAGCCTCTGATTTTACCTCCTATATCCCATGCTTTCCCTAAAAATCGTTACCTATATCTACCAAGATTTGATGGTGAATGTGTCAACATCACTGCTAAGAGACATGTATTGAATTTTGAGTCTTTTCTTGACCTCTTTGAAGTTGTTGAAGAGGATGTTAGTGTTAGTCTTTTTTCTCTTTCTTTGCAAGGCAAAGTCAAGAGTTGGTTCAAAACCCAGCCTGATGCAAGCATCTCAGATTTCTAGCAGTTCGTCAAAGTTTTCCTCGACAAGTGGGTGGTCAGACAAAACCCTTTCTTGATTCTAGAAGAGTATAACCAGCTAAAAAGATAGCCAGGGGAGACAGTACAACAATTTTCTGCCAAATTTAACCAAGTTTATTATTTGATGCTTGTTAATATAAGGCCTCCTCTTGGATCTACTCTTTTGCACTAACCAAATGCCTTTGATCCAAAAATGAAGTTTCATCTGAGGGAAAGGAACCTTACAACACTTGAAGAGATGCAAAATAGTGCAGTAGATGTAGAGACTAATCTACTGATCAGAAGGGCAAAGTTGAAGGAAGAAGAGATGAAGAACATAGACCGAGAGGAATCAACATCTTTAGAGGTAAAGCTTGACATTTTGGTAAGTGCAGTGGAAGATATGATGCAAAAGATCACCACAAGGAATGAGTATGATGTTCAAGACCATGGCTCGCTGATTGAAGAAGAACAAGTAGCTGATCCAAAACATTTTCTTTCTTATCCCAGTTGTCATACATCGAATAATGATTTTTTTATATATCTTCTTAGAGAAAATAAATCTATTGATCTAACATGTATGGTTGATGATGTTTTCTATATTGATTATTTCCCTAAGTTTGATCTGTACGATGATGATTATGTTCTCCAAACAAAAGCTAGTCTTGCAAACAAATCAACAGCTGGTTTGTGGAAGGAGAAAGTTCACTTTTAGGAGCTCGAATATAGTGATCAATTGATGCATATCAACTATGGAAGTGAGGAGGAAAGTGCAACAAATTTTGAAGTGAGTGAAGGATCTTTGCCTTTTTGTTTTTCTTCATTTTAGGTCATCAGAGACAACTTTCGTGCAATCAGAAATCAACCATCAATAAGTTTCGATTTGGACCATCTTGAGGGAAATGAAATCCTTGTTCAAGAATTCCCATATCTAGATTTGCAGCCCCCGAATGCCATTAAATGTCAGGTTGCAGACAAAGACTTGGAAGCTGGAACATATGATCAAATGATGCAAGAAGATTCCATACCATTCTATTTTGAATCATTTCAGTTTTTGAAGGGAAATTTGTATAGTACATCTTCAATAAAGGATGAGTAGTGTATAAAAAATCATGCAATCTCATTAGAACCAACATAAAATGGGTTGCAATAGTATTTTCAAGTTTTTCACGATCCAATAGTTGATGTGTTTGATGATGTCTACAGTCAAAGTCCTTCTCTGTTAGCTAACTGTGAGCTTGAAAAAAGTATTGATACAAACTTGATCCGGCAGTCGGTTTCTTTGTCATTATCAGCAGGAGTCTCATCACAAAGCACAGATGAAAGTTTGCATTCATGGTACGAGGAGAAGAAAAGTAATCCATTGGATGAGCTAAGCCCCAATGCACATGAATTTCAAGATCCTTATGCAATATTTTGGAGGCGGATAGAGAATCCATATTATTCAATGGATCTGTTTACAAGTTTTCATGGGAGTTTCCTTTTAGTAGTTCTCTCTTGTTGTTCATAAGAAAACACTTGCGGAGAATTCAAATAGCAGCCAGCATGCTTACTTGGTTGCATTGGTTGTTTCTTTTCACTTGAGCAGGTGATGAATGGAACAGTTAGAGTAGGATTTATTGAATAAGCTCCATTTTGAGTATCTTTTCCAGTTTGTTAGTTGCATTTTAGTATCAAGTCAATTTTTAGTTGAGTAAAAGTCAGTTTGTGTCATCAAGTCGTCAGTTTTCAGTCATGCATTTCTGTTTGAGTTTTTGACTCCATGCCCAATGGATAAGACTACTAGGTCTACGGTGTTCTTGGCACCTCCAAGGAGCTACCATCCCCATTGGAGCCAATGTTAGTGTCAGTGTCTTCACACTACCATCAATGATCAAAATTTACTCTTTTTCATTTCATACTAGGAGTCCCATTTTGATGAGGTTGCATTCCATTAGGTCATGGATCTACTGATGGTAGGGTTTACTTCATTTTTTCCTCATGATATGTACTTGCTAACATCCTTTCATACCTTTCCATCATAATTCATGCCCATTTTCAGTTCATTTCATCAATTACATAAGGTTTCAGTCTCATTAGGTCTTAGGGTTTCCAACATGGTCAAAATTCAGTGATTATTGCTAATAATGGTCAGCAAAGACATGAGGAGGTTAATAATGGTAAGAAAGTCATAATTTATTAATTTTTAAGCTTAATGAAGTTCTCACCTCAAAACTAGTTTTGAGGTGAAAACAAAGCATTTGTATTTTGTTTTAAATTTCACGTAATTTTATTGTTCTCATATGTAATAATGGTTCCATGCTACTCCTGGACATCTGGTGATGTTTCCAAAGTACTACCACTACAAAAAGTCAAATAATTTGAGCATCAATCCACCTATCAAAGCAAAGAAACCAAGCATCAAAAAACAGAGTATTGGAAAAAACAGATAGACATTATAAAAGTGGTCTTTTATCAACAAAAATCAAAAAGTGAAAGCTATATAAACCCATCTCTCTATTGATCATTTTGTTGTCTTAGCGTTGAAATTCAAAGTGCCAAAAGGAGAGCCAAGGGTCGATTTCAAGCATTATTGGGCAAATGCAATTTAGTTGCTTCATTTGGACAAAATTAACCAGCATTGCGCTTTTGAGGAGGGAACTGCATTTTTAAGTTAGCGCTGCACACCTAGCAACATTTCCTTGTGTAATTTTACACAGGCGTTGTGCTTTCAGAGTGGAACTGTGCCCTATGTGAGGCACTGCGCTTCTATCCAGCCAAGCTCCAAATCGCCTAAAACGTTCTACACCTTTCAAACTCACCACAACATCATCAATTTCGCTCTCTTGCAAGTAAGTACAATCATCATATCTTATGATCTAGGGTTTGTTGGCCAAGTTTGGTGTTTAACATTCTTAAAACTAAAACCCTAGCTTCTAGGGTGGAACCCTAGTTTTCTTCATATCACTAGTATTTGTATGCCCTATCTACTTGCCATTATTCCCTAAACCTCATTCCCACATGTCATATTTCCTAAATCCCTTTCCCCTCATACATTTTCCCAAAATTCCTACTTACACTCTCCATCAACCCTACAAACCCTACCCACTCTCCCTAAGACCCTTCTCATCCCTAAAACCCTATTTACACATCATACTCTCACATACTCCTCCCTACACTTTTCCCATTCCATTCCTCCATCCTATTTCCACACTATTATCCATAAAACATCCATATACAACCACATTTTGAAAAACCAAAGGAGAACAATGGAAAGAGACAATGATTATGAATATGAGCAAGAGACATTTAGTGACAGCTCTAGGGAGAGAAACATACAGTAGAAGAAGCCTCATAAAGGAGGAAGGATTATCAGAGAGGAGCCCACTAGTTTGAGAGAGTTGCAAGCCTGTCCACTTGCCATTTCATGCTTTAAACACTAGGCATGCTTTGATTTTTGTGAAATGATAGAAAGAGTCGGATTTCATCATGACTTGGCTAGGCTATTTGTGACTCATTTGCATAGTAATGAAGTAACCCTTGCCGGAATAACCTTCACCATATCACCAGCTGTCATCTTAGAGGCTACAGGAATTCTAGATGTGGGTGAAAATTGGTACAAAAGTAAGGATATTGATGAGGAGTACTATGAGCCTTACATCAAGGCTAGATACAAAGACAAAATGAAGAGAGTATTCCCCTTCAACGTTTTGGAAGACAGGTATGCTCCATTGATGAAAATTATTATCAAGTACTTCACTTGTGAAGGTAGGTTCTCCCGGTTGTATGCCTACCACATTAGACTTCTCATGCATTTCACTAGAGTAAAGATGATGAATCTCCCTTACTTCATGTTTAGAAACATTGAGAGGATGGCACATATTTTACAGAGGAAGCCATACCTCCAGCACTTAAATAACATTTACCATTACTCTTTGATTAAAATCATTGTTCTACACTAGCTTAACCTTCTTAACGTGCCATGGGAGACTTTCATTTCTCATGAGATGTTCAAAGGCCCAAAAATATTTTCATCAGTACATCATGAAGAAGGTGGACCTTCAAGCCTTGGAAAATTTTAGGGGTGAATGTTCGCCCTTACGTGAAATTAAAAGATTTTAAATTTTTAGTGGGAGAATATTTTGTATCATAGTACATTTTTACAAATCACCTCAAATAGCCCACCTTATTTTAAGGGAGAGGGTAAAAAAGGAAATTTGCCTTTGAAATTGAGTATTACCTTCCATTTCTCCAATTTTCAAGATAGGTTTTATTTAAGTGATAATATACGAAATACATATTTATAAAAGAGGTATTGTAAATGATAAATATAAATAAATGAGAGTATGGTAAATAAATAAAACATTTTTTTTATTTATCCATAATCAATTATTTTACATGCAAGGGTGTAAATAAATAAAAATTTAAATAATTGGAGTATGTTAAATAAATAAAACGTTTTTTTATACTTACTCAAAAGGTATGTTAATAAATAAAATTAAAATAAACTAACATATGGTAAATATAAAACCTCTTTTTATGTTTAGTCCATAACCCTCTTTCTATTTATGAAGGCTCAAAAAAGAGGTTTTATTTAAGTGAATCCTATGGGCCAAATACCATATTTGTAAAAGAGGTATGGTAAATTAATAATAAAAAAAAAACAAGACGTATGGTAAACAAATAAGACATTTTTTTATATTTACTCCATAAGTCACCTTATATTTAAGAACACTCAAAAAATGTGTTATATTTAGGTGAATCCTATGGGCCAAATACCATGGGCTAGATTATTATTAATACCAGGCAAAAAACATTATTAACCCTAATATTAGTATTAATAAAAATAAAAATGGCACATGGTATTGAGCCATGGTATTCATGTGTGTAGCCTATTTAAATGGGGGATTTAAACCAACATAGATCATCTTTACTCTCGATCTACTAAGCCCCGAGAGGGATCAAATATCGTGATATGAAAACTAGCATAGAGTGAAAAAATATTTGATCCCTCTCGAGGCTTCTTGGATCAAGAGTAAAAATGGATGTTGTAATTTAATGTATGTTAAACATTTTAACTTGGCTAAAATAAAAATCAATTTTTAATTTTATTAACTTTTATAAATTACTAATAGTAATTTCGAAGCTCCAAGTTTATGATAACCCATGGTATTGGCCCATGGTAATACCATGGTATTCATGTGAGCATAGACTATTTAAAGTGGAAATTATATCATCTTAGATCCATCTTAATTTTGGGTCTACCAAGTGCTCAGAGGGATAAATAGATTTCATCCCCCTAAGAGTGGTAGATGTGGAGTTAAGATGGATATAGGTTGGCTTTTATGATAATGAAGATATTAAATAGACTTAGAAAATTATATTGTAAAAACATCTTAAGGTGAATGGGTAAAAACATCTTAAGGTGAATGGTTAAAGCTACATTTAGTCACTTCACAAAATTTAGTAAAAAATATCGATATCTCCATTAATATTGGTTTTTAACTTTTTTTGATTTAACAAAAAAGATTCAAAACAATGAAACCTTATCACTCTTTCTGCATCACCCTCGCAGAAGATTTCTCACCAATTTTCAAACATTCTCAATATGATATCTTCATGAAAAGGTTTAGGTACTGATGTTGGATTATTTCTTGGAAAAATAAGCTGGTTTGTACAACCTTTCATCTTCTATGCTATTCTTAGTTTGTCCTAGGGACCTGTATGGGTTGGAACCACTGCACCATATTTTCCTAAAAGGTGGAGATTGTTCACCAAAAAGGAAATTAATCTACATGTTACAACATTGTTAAAAAATGTGAGACCTATGAGGGTAGTGAATTATGCTAATAAGAAATTTAGATTGGGAGACGTACTTAAATTTTATTATTTATTGAAAATTTCATTTAAAATATAATAAATCTACATTTAATTATTTCATATATTGATGGAAGGATTCTTACATTGGTCACTTCTTTAATAGATCCCTCAAGTCTTTGGATCCTAATCTTCTTATAAATATAGTTGGGCTTTCTACTTGTTGGATGTGGGTTAAACTAAAGTTTTTTTTTTTTTTTTTTTTTTTTTTTTTTTTTTTTTTTTTTTTTTTTTTTTTTTTTTTTTTTTTTCGTAGTTGGATTCTATGAAAAGAAAGAATTGATAACTTGAAAAAAGTGTTGGCTTGCAAATTTTTAAAGAAAAGATTAATCTCTCCTACCTTGATAGAACGCGTTGTCGATATCAACACCTACAAGAACTTTATTGTGGAATAGTATCAAAACTAATAGAAGGATATGAAAGAGTGTATTTTAACAACCTTGACAAACATGGCCACTGAAACTTGCAACATTGTTTGTAGGAAGAGAAAATTATTTTTCTTTTTTCCAAACATGTATGCTAGTATATTACAGTTTAATGCATATGTTTCTTATTATAATATATGGTTTCATACTTTAACAAAACATTCGCCAAGACTTCACTATGTTTTATTATTCAGTAAAATATTTGCCAAGATCTTACAAGATTTTATAATTCAATGAAAGATTCTCCATCACTGTACAAGATAATATAATATGGTGAGAGATTCACCAAAAAAACTATATATACATATTATATTATTGATAAAATCACCTCCCATTTTTCCTATGTATCATGGGGATTAGCCCATTTATTATACATATAAATTTAGGGTGGCTTTTAAAATTTTCCTTGCTTCAAGCCATGAAAAAGTCAAAGAGACTAAAATTGTTGGAGTGCCAGTGTTTGTGACATATAAGAGGGGTACTAGGAAACTTTTTGTAGCTACTAGGCAAGTATTAACTCCAGAAGGTGTGGAAGGGGTCTTTCCTTCGTCATTAGGCCATAGGTAAATGCTATCTCCACAAGGTGTGGAAGGGGCATTGCCTTCTTCTTCAGCAAAACAGGTACAGGTTGAGTAGCAAAGCAAGAGAAAAAGTAAGGGCAAGAAAAAAGTGCAAGAAGAGGATCTTAGTGATGAGAAAGAAAGAGATTTTGATCTTGTTGAGCATGACGAGCCACAACAACACTTCACTCATCATGGAGTTGACATTATTGACTTGGAAACTCAGGATACGAAGACTGTCAAAGACATGATCATAAAGGAACAAGAAGCTTAAATACAAGCCTTGTCAGATAACTTAGAGAGAGCTAAGTTCATCATCAAATACTTAGAGCAGGAAAACAAACAATTGAGCGACAAGCAAGTCCTCATGAAGCTGAAAATGATCAAAGAAAACAGGCAAAAGGCCAAGGAGGCTAATGTCAAGTTGACTTCAATTGAATAAGAGATTGAGAATGATAGGGAAAATTGGCTTGAGAGGGTCAACATACACCTTGAGGGGCTGATTGAGAAGGCTAACAGGGACAAGAAGATGCTTCACCACATGGCCTACCATTACTTGACCCGAAACAAAATATGTAACATAAGGATCAGGAAACTTAAAGCTAGGTTGAGAAAGGTTTTAAAGAGAAAAAAGGAGAAAAATAAGTTGATGATATTAGCTGAATCCTCACTAGCCCATCAAAGCAACTAATGGTGGTGTCCCATGCCAAATCTAGGCTAGTTTTGATGATTTTTTGTCTTTTTCAAATTTTGAAATTTTGAAAATAGGAAATTGGCCCAGAAGCGGCGCTGCGCTTTTCCCTGGATCACTTGTTGGAGGAAACATTTATATATTTGGATTCAGCATTATGAGAGAATTATTCCCTGAAAATTTCAAAAATTTTGGAGCAAAACTAGGTCACCAAAAGACCCAAAAACTACTAAAAAATGACCGCTTTGCCTCTTTTTGGATACACAGAAGAAGCCTTGGCATATTTCAGTTTTGAGGAGGAAAATGACCTCCAAATGTAAAAATTAAAGTTGTTCCAGAAACTAGACAGGAAGACCTTTCCAATGAGCCGTCTTGGGCTAAATTTTTCTAAGAGGAAGGCCTCCAAAAGTGGGTGGAAAGTGGCGTTGCACTTTTGGCTCATGGCGCTATGCTTTTGACCAGTTTGCCAGAAAATCCAATTTTCACCTGTTCTCACTGCAAGTTGACTTTCTATCTATTCATGGATGATTTTATGATTGTAATTAATTACTTGTCATGTAAATGTAATAGTGAAATTATCTTAGAGGGTAGATTCATCAGTTTGAGGTGGTTTGGGGGTCAATGAATCAGTTCCATGCATATAGAGGCAAGATGTTCCACTGCCTATATTCTTGTTCCATATTTGGAAATGGTTGGAATAGCTCCTTTTCTCTTGGTTTTGACCCTTGATGGCTAGCATAGATGGCTTGATGTATATATTATGTATTTTTCCTATCATTAGCAAAGGTTGGACTCTCTTGGATGCTCTGAGCTACATGGTACACCTTTATCAACAGTTTGGCAAGGAAATAAACCAAGATTTGTAGCTATTTTTATGAGATACTTGTGGTATGGTGTTTTTACATAGTCTCTTCTTCCGTTATCATTTTTTCTCATGTTTTATGTATGCCACAATATAATTCATTGCTTCTAGTTGAATGATATCAAGATATATAGGTAGAATTCATTGTTTACAATGCTCTGCCTTGGGAAGCCATTCAGTTTTCTATGTTTTCTACTATTTGAGAAGGATACATGATCTTTGCATGCCCTCCTTAGCTCCTCACTAGTCTTAGATCTCTCATCTCACTCAATCTCAAGTGCCAAAGCACCTACCTACCCTGCCCCATAGAACACCCGACATCCTGACTTAATTTCCTGGACCCAAAATTACCTGGATCCATTTGATCTAGCAAAACACAAACAAAATCAATCAAAACCCTAGAGCTACAATACCTAGCATAAAATCTTGTTCTTGATCCAGTCATCTCGACTTAGATTCATAAGGAGAGAGCCCTCTCTGGCATGGTAGGGCTAGCTACCAGGTTAAGCATGGTTTGTGGTCACCCTAGAATTGCCTCCCTTCAGTCTGAGGTCAATCTAGGCTCTAATAGAAGGGTTAGAACACTTTCAGGTGTTCTACATATTCCTGCATTGGCCAAAAATTTGATTTATGTAAGAAAGATAGATGATGCAGGTGTAAAAACATTGTTCGAGAAGGATACCTACAAGATGGTTCGGGGAGCACTGGTATTGATGTAGGCAGTTCGGATTGGAACTCTGTACAAGATGCAAGGTAGCACTATTGTTGATGGATTCAAAATTTTTGTGGTTCCTGAAAGTGGAGAAGAAAATCTAGTGGTCTCTGGAGAGAAGACCATGTTGTGGCAACAAAGGCTTGGACATATTGGAGAGAAGGGCCTTTGAATACTTCATGGTAAAGGTATGGTAGAAGGTATGAGTAATAGCTCTCTAGATTTTGATTTCTGTGAAAATTTTGTATATGGGAAGCAGAATCAAGTGAGTTTCCACTCTAGTGGTAAGAGGGCGAAATAGATATTAGAGCTTATGCACAGTGATGTGTTTGGACCTGTGAAGGTTCCATCACTGAGTAAGTTTGTGTACTTGTATCATTTATAGATGACTTCTCAAGGAATACATGGATATATTTCCTTAAGAAGAAATCTAAAGTCTTTGACAGGTTTAAAGAATTTAAGGCTCTGGTGGAAAACCAAATGGAGAAGAAGATAAAGGTGTTGAGGTTAGATAATGGTGGAGAGTTTTGCAGCAAGGAATTTGAATAATTTTGTAAGAAGTGTGGTTTAGCATGACAGAAGACTACTCCATACACACCTAAGAAAAATGGAGTTGCAGAATTAATGAAAAAGACATTGATGGAAAGGGCAAGAAGCATGCTCAGTGGTGTCGGGTTAGGACAAGAATTTTGGCAGAGGCAGTGGAGACAGCATGTTACCTAGTCAACAAATCACCTTCATCAACGTTGGAAGATAAGACTCCACACGAGGTATGGACTGATAAGAAACCCTCTCTTTCACATCTAAGGGTATTTGGATGTGATGCATATGTACATGTTCTAAAGGAGAAAAGAACAAAGTTGGATAGTAAATCTGAAAGTGCATCTTTATTGGGTATAAGGATGGTTTAAAGGGTTATAAGCTTTGGAACCCAGTAATAAGGAAGGTTGTGTACAGCCAAGATGTGGTGTTTAGAGAGGTGAAATATGTTATTAAACATGAAGTCCAACCAAAGGAACCTGAGAAGATAGAGTTTGAGCTTAAGGAGAAAGAATTAGACTCTACAGCAGAGGAGGAATCAGAAGATGAAGAGCCACAAACTTCGGGTGTGAGAAGATTAGTTCGAGAAAGAAGGTAGCCAAAAAGGTATAGTCCATCTGCTTTTTGTTCAAATTTTTCTTTATCTATTACTGATGATGATCCCAGAACTGTGAAGGAAGCAGTAGATTCAGAGGATGGAAAACTATGGAAAGAGGCCATGGCTGATGAAATGGCATCTTTGCACAAAAATGAGGCTTGGGATCTAGTGGAGTTTCTGGTTGGAAGGAAACCCATTGGCAGTAAACGAGTGTTCAAGAAGAAGACAAATGTAGAAGGAAAGGTGGAGAAATACAAAGCTCGGTTGGTAGCAAAAGGTTATTCCCAGGTGCCAGGAATTGATTTTGGTGATATTTTTTCTCCTCTTGCCAAGGTAGCTTCTATTAGATTACTTTTATCTGTTGTTGTTGCTTTTTATATTGAGGTAGAACAGATGGATGTGAAGACAACATTTCTTCATGGGGATCTAGAAGAGGAAATATACATGAAGCAACCTGAAGAATTTGCGGTGAAGGGTAACAAAGAATTGGTATGCAAGTTAAAGAAGTCTCTGTATGGATTAAAACAGTCACCAAGGATGTGGTATCAGAAATTTGATACATTTATACGGGTACTTGGCTTCACCAGAAGCAAAGTAGATCACTGTTTGTATTTTAAATTAATTTTTGAACGTGTTATTTATCTGGTCTTATATGTGGATGATATGTTGCTGGTTGGAAATGACAAAGAAATTATCTAGGCTTTGAAGACCCAATTGTCCTCCAAATTCGACATGAAAGATCTTGGTGCTACAAACTATAGTTTGGGCATGGAAATTAAAAGAAATCAGAAAAAGAGGAAGCTCTGGTTAAACCAGAGGAAGTATGTCAAGACAATATTGCATAGGTTTAATATGCAGGATAGTAAATCAATGAAGGATCCTATTCCTGTAGGTGTAAATTTATCTGTTGAAAAGTGTCCCAAGACACAAGAAGAGGAAGAGGACATTTCCCATGTTCCATATGCAAGTGCAGTCAATAGGCTAATGTATGTGATGGTCTATACTAGACCAGACATTGCACATGTAGTGGGAGTATTAAGTAGGTTTATGTCAAAACTAGGAAAGGAGCATTAGACAGTAGTGAAGTTGGTTTTCAGGTATTTGTGTGGCACTAGTGATTATGGTTTGTGCTACCAAGGAAGACCAGGATTGGACAGTTTTGGATATCCGTGGCTTTGTTGATGCAAACTAGGCTAGAGATCTGGATCAGAGAAGATCTACAAGTGGGTATGTGTTTAACCTATTTGGAGGCACAGTCAGCTGGATGAATAAGAAACAATCTGTAGTGGCATTATCAACTACAAAGGTAGAATACATGGTAGCCACTCACGCAAGCAAAGAAGCAGTTTGGTTGCAAAGATTGTGTTCAAGTATGGGGTTAGTATAGGGAGCTATAAGGATAGACTGTGACAGCCAAAGTGCAATTTTCTTGGCAAAGAACCCTACTTATCATTCAAAGGCAAAGGACATTGATGTTCAGTATCACTTTGTGAGGGATATGATGGAAGACAAAAAGGTGTTACTAGTAAAGGTGGACACTTTGAAGAATACTACAGATGCATTGACAAAATCTGTGAGCTCTGAGAAGTTCGCTTGGTGTAGAGAAACAATGGGAAGTTCAAGGCTGGATAAATGACTAAGCTCTCCTGTGGCCTCCTATGGAAAGAAAACAATAAGTGGGAGAATGTTGGGTTGTGTTATATTATTTCCATGACTAGCCTACGTAGTGAACCGGGGGGTTAGAGGGGGGGCGTAGTCCCCCCTTCATTGCGTCGATTGAGTAGCGGGGGGGGTGTCATAGGGGGTTTGAGGGGGGTAGGTAGCCCCCCTCTACCAGGTCCGGGGCAGCACCCAAGGGAAAAAAAATTGGACCCTATATTAGGTTGGGTTTTGGACGCGATGGTTTTCGGTCCATGGTTTTAGATGTGATAGTTTTCAGTCCATGGTTTTGGATGTGATGGTTTTTGTTCCATGGTATTAGATGCTTCAGCATGTATAAATATGTAATTTAACATTGAAAGGAACATAATGAAAATTCAAGCTAGTAGTCTTGGTTTTGGGATCTAGGGGAAATATCTGTGTATATGTGTTATGCTCTTGGATTGTTTATTTTCTATGTTTTAGAATTCGTATGTAGGTAATTTCTGCATGGGGTTAAAACCTACAATGAGTGCACCCCCTAGCAACCTGTAGCAGTACTCAACTGAGAAGGGAACACACGAGTGTAGATGCTTCACAAGCTAGAAAGCAGATCAATCGACAATCCAAAGTGATAGTTAAACCAACAACACATCTGCAACAAGATTCATATAATTGCATACGAAGCAATTCATACACAAATATGTAAGTTAAACAACATATATTGCTAAACAACCAGAGAAATCCAACTACAATAACAACATATGCATGAAAATGTGTTTTCTCTTATTATATAAAGAAGTGTAAGTCAAAATCATGCAATACATCCATGTAAACCTGCTAGCCCCAATAGTGGAACGTTACAACCACATCCACCTGCTCCTCTAAAGAGATGAACTAGCTCTGTGCAGTGGAGAAGCCAAGGCGTGTTACAATATTGTCCAAGCTTTCTCCAAGATAGTCTTATCAGAAGCTTGGATGACCAAAATCCCCTACAACGAGTTATGAGGGACTATTTATAGCAAAGGGTCGGGTGACCCTTGACATTCCCCTTTGTAACAATTCAACTACCCTCATGACTCTTCACCTACTCTATGACTGTTACATCCAACTATTGGGACTTGACTTACACTTGACATGAATCAACATTACAATGCACATGTACTCATGTGAGACAAAATGGCTTGAGAAAGCCATGCAAGACATCACTGACACTCAGTTCGTTGTGATGAGACCAACTCTTTAACATGCTTGTGATGGTGAAGGTGGCAAGCTGATGCCAAGCTTGGTCATCCATGATGGTGTGCATGCACCCTATGGTGACATCTTGTTGAAGTGAAATCTTGCCTCTGTTGTATCTGGCGCATTGGTTTGGTTCCTTCATGCAACTCATCTACTAACATGCTCATGGTCTTCTTGGGTGCGGCTAAACCGGAAACACACTGATGCATAGTGTCTGTGCTGATATTCAAGTATGTGCTAGTGGTCATGTGCATCAAGTTACCAAAGTACATGTTCAGCTTCAATTGGACTTGCTTCTTGTATTTGCCTTGGTGAGTGTGTTGAATGGGTTGGATTGCATGCATGCACACAATGACATGCATTTTGTTGAATCCCTTACATGTGACCAACAATGCTACTCACCATGTTTGCTCGGTGTTAGTTGTTGGGATGGATCTTTAACTTGTACAGGCACAGTTTCATCCATGAGTGCATGTTGCACCCACCGTTGTTCCTATTCCTGCTGCAACTCATTCATCTATTTGTCCAGCTTCATGTTCTTCTTAAGTTGTTGCTTCATCACATGCAACTCCTTCTCTATTCCATTCTATGTCTTTGTGCAATCTTCATGTCATGTCGTCACCTCATAGCCTAAGTCTCTGAAGTGACAGAAATGAAACACAAGGCATGGGAAGTGGGCTTAGCCCAAAAAAACTGAGTTGAATGTGCCGACAACTCCTAGATGTGATGTGGGATGTTAGAGATGTAAGGTTGATGTGAAGAATGAGCTTTACAGAGTCTGGTTGATGATTTTTGATGACATCGAGGTTGTGACGTGCATGCCACAAATCTAGGGAAAGCGACACTTTGTGGGAGGTTTCTGAAATGATCCTTGCATGTAACCTCCAACTGCTAGAAAAAGATCCCTGAAACAAGGGATGTCTTTGCATGACGCCTTGGGAGAATCACCCCATGCATGCAAGCCAGTTTTTATTGGTCCCGGAGGGAACCGGTCAACTCAGTTGCACATGCAAGAGACTACTCGACTGCTGGGAGAAAATGCGCATTCCTGGCTGGGATTTGGGCCAGCTACCTAGGAGATTTGCACAATTTCTGGGCAAAGCAGCTGACTACTACCCAGATTTGCACAAATTCTGGGTTGAGCAGCCCTGCTAGGGAAAATTATGCAATTCCTGCTGGGAGTGTTTACTGGTAGAATTACACAATCTTGGAGCTCCGCAGGCTGCCAGACAGGATTGCACAATTTCTAGAGGGAATTTTGGTCCCTCCATAAATTCAAAATTTTCTTGGGGAGGTTACTCAGCCTACAGCTGGACCAAGTCCGGGTGATCAGCCTGTGAGGGAAGTGCATCGGGCTATGATCAGCAGGCTGCCTTTGTGCAAGAAAAATACTGAAGCTTGTGAACTTGACGAAGCAAGGCAAGTTGTTGTGAAGGTTGGAAGAGAGGCTCCAAAACGAAGCTAAGGCAAAATTTTGGAGGGTGGTTGTAGTCGCTAGACTAATAACCATAGGAGATGTTTGTCCCTTACCCTTGTGGATAGTAATAGTAGTCAAGTCCATAACAGGGTTAACCATTAGAAAGTCAAGGTCACTCCCAACCAAATTAGGTAGAGAAGTGTCTCCGGGCAGGACAACAGGAGAAGGAGGGGAATAAATGTGTAACGATGAGAGTGGCTATCCACTTGGAGGGGGACCATGACATGGCAATGCGCAGAGAGGATAATGAGATGAGAGGGGGTTTCTGAGATGTTCAATCAAACCAAGGTCCGAGGAGACACAAAATAAGGAGGCGAAGAAATCATGTGAGGAGGGACATCATCCTAGGACATATGGGACCCCCTATATGATAAAAAACATTACCCAGCCCTACCAGGTAAAAGACGCAATTGCAGGAGAGGTGCAAGGATAAAGGGATAAAGAGGAAGTCGAAATATCATATTGAAATGTCAATTCATTAGTAACTAATTTAGTACCTGGTACCGGAATGTGCTACAAATTACCCGAGAATTGTCAACCATGTCACCATCCTCCTCGACATCTACCATCTTCACAATTTTGTTTATCTCTTAGGGCATGATCAGGAGCTCAAGACCAAGTGTCGTAAAATGGTCAAAATGAAAGTGCTCAAAACTAGTTTGAACCTAAACTACCAGATAGAGCTCGTCCTCCTGATTCTGGCGCTGCAAACGGTTCGAAAAACGGTCTCCGTATGCAGTAGTTATGAAAAAAACAAAATCGCCCAATGACTCTTAATTTTTTTTTTTTTTTTTAAATTTAAAAAAGAATATTCCGCAAAATATTCTTGGGAATATCCCTTTTGGGCAGGCCAATCAGAAGCCACCACGTGGCAAGCTCAGAGGCCACCATGTGGCAAGGTGACATCAGCAAAGGTATGTTGGGCGCATACGAAAATTTGTTTGATGGCAAAGAGGTTTGAACTTGCAACCTCATTCATATTAATGCAACATCTTACTACTACGCTGCCAAGGCAGAACTTGTAAAGGATGGCGGAGAAAATTTGATAAAGTTTAAACTAGATTTTTATGGGCCCGAAGGGGGCTAGCCCCCATACACATGACCTCCCGCCCGGAACCATGGGCTTCGTTCAAACCGCTAGCGCAATATTCCAACCGCCATCGTTTAATGTTGAACGAGTTCACATGCGGGTTAAACGGTTAGTTAACACACAGTTTCATTAACCATACAGCTAAGGGCTTGGCGCAAACTCCGAGGCACCTAACCACTGCCACATAAATTCAGTCACATGCAGTTTGTAACTAATGGTCAATGGTTGAGATGGCGGACTTTTTGGCGGAGCGCCAAAATAGGCGGGCCCGCCATATTTGGTGGGCCTATCTGGCCGTAACTAAAAGTCTAACTGGAGCTTTTCAAGGGCAACTGGCAGTTTGGAGTAAATGGCCATAACTTTGGCTAGGAAAGTCCTTTTTGGATGAATTTTATTTATTTATTTTGGTTCTCTTTAACCTTCTGAAGCCATTGGCATAGGTTTCATAGCCATCTGAGGTCATTTGCAGGTGTTTTTGCTTCATGGAAGTTCCAGGAGCCACTAGAGCCAAATCAGTTTGGGAGCTGCATTGGGAATTGTGCAACCATTGAATGTGGAACGAAGGTCATTTTTGAAGGATTTCAGCATTCTGAATCCATTTCTGCATCCATTTTTGCCTGTTGAGGCATTCTTCTCACTGTTTAGCTTCAAGGAAGCTTTCAGGGCCACAAGGGCCATTTCAGTGCTTGAGCTGTTTGGGGCGGTGTTCATCCATTTTTGGTGATTCAAAAGCCTATGTCTGCCATTTTCGACCTTTTGAATCTAATGGCAGAGGTTTCAGAACCAATTGAGGTCATCTTCACCTCGAAATTCTCCATGCAAGTTTAAAGAGCCATCAGGGCCAATTAGGAAAGTACTGTATGAGGTACAATTTCACTGTTTAGTGCTTGGGAAAGAGCATGTTTAGCTAATTCCTATCTTCTGATTCTGTATTTACAGTCAGATCTATCTTTTGAGACTCTAATATTCTTATATTAGCCTTTGTAGCATTTTTAATACAAGATGACAAGCCTAGTTGGAGAGGCTTGGTCCAGCAGATGTAGCCCAGAAGGGGTGAACTGCTTTATCATTTTGATGTCTTTATTTGCTGAAGATGATATGCTAAACAAAACTGATATAAAGTGTTAAACATCAAATATACATAACTTGCATACTCACATAATCACCTATTCAGCTGCAGAAAGTTATTTGTCTTATTCCGCAAGACATCAAACTTCAAGTATGTGTATTTCAAAGACTTCTAAGTGTTTACTTTGTTATTTCTTTAGGTAGAGCCTGTAGAGGGCCAGGTAGCCTCTGGAACTCATCCTCTCTTTAAAGGTGACATGTTCGGTGAATGCCCCTACAGTCTATCTCTGTATAAGAAATAAGAAGTTTTCACCTTTTTATAGGTCACTTGGAGTGTATAACTCACATTTGAAATTATGGAAAATGGATACCTTGCACCCTTAAACAAGTACATTCCATTTTCAGATCAGATGGTATCAGAGCTCGGGTTGAGCATTTGTTTGTGCAAAAGGTGTTACAGCAGTGTAAGAGATTGACTGTTTTATTTGTTGCAAATGGTTGCTTGAATAAGAAGGGGTTTTTTGTTTGACATTATGTTAAAGCTTGTCATTTAATTGAAAGCTTTGAGAACTCTTATTTGGAAGTTTCTTTTGTTTAATTGACCATTTACATAATGTCAACTTCTTCCACAAGTGAAGTTTCCTCCTTCACAAAATTCTTCAATGATGACATTAAGAATGAGTTCATTAAGGTGAAGGACATGGTGCAGATTCTCATTGAGGATCAAAGAGAAAGTGTTAAGCTTCATGCACAATTGTTGGCTATGAAGTATGAGAAGGAAATAATTCTCCAAAGACTGCATGATATGGAGAAACAACTCCTTCAAGCTCAAGAAGCTTTGTCCAAGAAAATGCATGAGGATGAGGTAAATCATTCAAACTTGTCTTCAATTTCCTCAATTGAAAAGTGTGTTGGTTCTTTTGAGAAACATACCAGAGGCATAGGGTCCAAGTTGATGTCCAAAATGGGATATGAAGGAAAAGGATTGGGCAAACATGCACAAGGTATATTTGAGCCAATAATGGTTGAGGTAAGGCCTAAGAATTTGGGTCTTGGCTATGGAAAATCTTATGGAGAAAGCTCCAAAGCAGCCATGAAGGCAAGTGAAACAGTTCCTAGAGGAGTTTCATTTTAGGTTCTTTACCTCAAGTTGGTAAAGATTGTATTCTTGGGGAATGCAATAGTTTAAAACATACCTTGCAAGAAGAAGGTGTGCATAAGAATGCACTTGAACAAGAGAATTGTGAAAGCTCTAAAACCATTGAAGGGCTTGATGGTGTTCCAAAGGGAGCTTCTTCTTCATTTGATTCACCTCCTCATGAAGGTAATGAAGGTGAAATAGAAAGGTATAAATCTGATTTCCATCACACTTCCTTTGATCATGTAAAGCATGGAAAATTTCCACATAAGATTGGAAAAGAATTGCATGTTCTTTTTGTGGTTTGGTTAACCATAGTGTTTCTAGATGTTGGAAAGGAATGGCAAAATATAGGAAACTTTTGAAGGAAAGGAGGCAAGAAGCCAAAGTTCCATTGAAAAATGAAAATCATGTTGTCAAGAATATGAATATGTGTTGCACTTATTTCCATAAGCATGGACATACTGCTGAAAGGTGTTGGACTCTAAATCCAACAATGCTTCCACGAAAGTTGAAGAAATTGGAGAAAGAGTATGCCAAGAATGGGAAGGAAGTTTCCATCATTGATATGTGTTAGGATGATACACATGTTGATATTGATGTGCAGTTAAAGGAAGCACCTTTGAAATTGATTGGTAAGAAATGGTTAGAATTCTTATCCAATTAAAGTTGCATGTCTTTTGATTGAATGCATTTCTTTGTTAAGGGAATGCAAGTTGCAAAATGGTAAAAGATGAGTATGATACTCACTAGTTTTGCAGCAATGTTTTTCTTTTCAACTCTTGTCACCCATATGTGTTTTTATTGGGTTGATGTACCTGTTGCTCTTTGCAAAAGAAGAGTTGAAGTTACACCTGTACATAGATGTTGTAGGTGTGTTTATTGATCTATATATAGTTCATTGTTTTTGATACATACATGTGTTTGTAAATGTATCTTGTTGTTGGTTGACTAGTGTCGCTTGTGAGCACACTTTTACATTGTCGATTGTGTCACATGTTTCATCAACTTGTGTCGATTGTGCCACTCATGTTGTCGACTTGTGTCGATTGTGGTGCACATGTTTTGTCGACTTGTGTCGATTGTGCCATTTATGTTGTCGATTTATGTCGATTGTGGTGCACATGTTTTGTCGACTTGTGTCAATTGTGTACACACTTGTTATGTTGATGGTTGAGTCCATTGTTCAGCATATTTCCAGACAAATTGTTGTTGATGATTGTCTTGTTGCACAAGGTACCTTTGGTGTCATTTGGTGCAGGGAAGGAAATTGGTGCAAAGCAGTGCACAATTCTATGAGCTGGAAAAGCATGCAAGCAAAGAGGGCTCAAATTTCAACATGGGTCTCTACTTCTTTTGAGAAGTTTTTGCAGCAAGTATCCCAAGAGTTTGGGATGAGCATTTGCAGTACATTCAGCATGCTACAGCCGGTAAAAGCCTTCTCATTTGGGAGGCAGCTCTTCTTCTAGAGCAGAGGTGCCATGGATGGGTATTGTGACAGTTGGCAAGCCCACATGTTCATAGGAATATTTCAGCTCATATATCAGCAAGTTTCATTGCTGGTTCCTGCAATTTCATATTTGTCTGCCGAAAGAACTTGGTCGGGATTCGACGAGTACTTGGCTTATGCAGCGAAAAGTCGCCATGACGACAGTTGGCAAGGTAGGACATTTTGGCATCAGTATGCTCTTTTGGCTGAATGGAAGAGGATATTTCTCTTCCTCAAGTGCTGTAGAGTCCAGTTCAGAGATTCAGTAAGCTTTTGGGGACCAAAAGCCTTCTCATTTAGGAGGTGTGATCAGGAGCTCAGGACCAAGTGTCGTAAAATGGTCAAAAATGAAAGTGCTCAAAATTGGTTTGAACCTGAACAGCCAGATAGATCTCGTCCTCCTGATTCCAGTGCCACAAATGGTTCGAAAAACGGTCTCCGTATGCAGAAGTTATGTCAAAAACAAAATCGTCCAATGACTTAATTTTTTGAATTTTTTTAAAAAATTAAAAAAAAAACATTCCACAGAATTTTCTTGGGAATATCCCTTTTGGGCAGGCCAATCAGAAGCCACCATGGGACAAGCTCAGAGGCCGCCACGTGGCAAGGTGACATTAGCAAATATATGTTGGGCGCGTACGAAAATTTGTTTGATGGCAAAGAGGTTTGAACTTGCGACCTCATTCATATTAACGCAACGTCTTACCACTACGCTACCAAGGCAGAACTTGTAAAGGATGACGGAGAAACTTTGATAAAGTTTAAACTAGATTTTTATGGGCCTGAAGGGGGCCAGCTCCCATACATGTGACCTCGCGCCCGGAACCATGGGCTCCGTTCAAACCGTCGACGCAATATTCCAACCACCACCATTTAATGTTGAACGAGTTCACATGCGGGTTAAATGGTTAGTTAACGCGCAGTTTCATTAACCATACAGCTAAGGGCTTGGCGCGAACTCTGAGGCACCTAACCACCGCCACATAAATTCAATCACATGCAGTTTGTAACTAACGGTTAGTGGTTGAGATGGCGGAGTTTTTGGCAGAGCGCCAAAATAGGCGGGCCCGCCATATTTGGCAGGCCTATCTGGCCGTAACTAAAAGTCTAACTGGAGTTTTTCAAGGGCAACTGGCAGTTGGGAGTAAATGGCCATAACTTTGGCTAGGAAAGTCCTTTTTAGATGAATTTATTTATTTATTTTGGGTCTCTTCGACCTTCTGAAGCCATTGGCACAGGTTTCACAACCATCTGAGGTCATTTACAGGTGTTTTTGCTTCGTGGAAGTTCTAGGAGCCACTAGAGCCAAATCAGTTTGGGAGCTACATTGGGAATTGTGTAGCCATTGAATGTGGAATGAAGGTCATTTCTAAAGGCTTTCAGCATTCTGAATCCATTTCTACAGCTCGTTTTTCCTGTTGAGGCATTCTTCTCATTGTTTAGCTTCAAGGAAGCTTTCAGGGCCACAAGGGCCATTTCAGTGCTTGAGCTGTTTGGGGTTGTTTTCATCCATTTTTGGTGATTCAAAAGCCTATGTCTACTATTTTCAACCTTCTGAGCCTAATGGTAGAGGTTTCAGAACCAATTGAGGTCATATTAACCTCGAAATTCTCCATGCAATTTTAAAGAGCCATCAGGGCCAATTGGGGAAAGTACTGTATGAGGTACAATTTCACTATTTAGTGCTTGGGAAAGAGCATGTTTAGCTAATTCATATCTTCTAATTCTATATTTATAGTCAAATTTGTCTTTCGAGACACTAATATTCTTGTATTAGCCTTTGTAGCATTTTTAATACAAGAGGACAAGCCTAGTTGGAGAGGCTTGGTCCAGCAGATGTAGCCCAGAAGGGGTGAACTGCTTTATCATTTTGATGTCTTTATTTGTTGAAGATGATATGCTAAACAAAACTGATATAAAGTGTTAAACAATAAATATACATAACTTGCATACACACATAATCACCTATTCAGTTGCGGAAAGTTATTTGTCTTATTCTACAAGACATAAAACTTCAAGTATGTGTATGTCAAAGACTTCTAAGTGTTTAATTTGTTATTTCTTTAGGCAGAGCCTGTAGAGGGCCAGGTAGCCTCTGGAACTCATCCTCTCTTTAGAAGTGACATGTCCTGTGAATGCCCCTACAGTCTATCTCTGTATAAGAAATAAGAAGTTTTCACCTTTTTAGAGGTCACTTGGAGTGTATAACTCACATTTGAAATTATGGAAAATGGATACCTTGCACCCTTAAACAAGTACATTCCATTTTCAGATCAGGGCATCAATCCATCAGGTTTCCCATATGATGGCAAAGGAGGCACCTAAAAGGAATGTCGCAGTAATCCAACATTGTCTGAGTCGAATCTTCCCCCAAGCCAAATCAACTTCTTCAAGGAGACCACCCAAAAAGCCCATATCCATGCCACGCTCTTGCCTTTTGCACCCAAGAAACCAAGATCAATATATATATATATATATATATTATATTATATATATATAATTACCAATGGTGTTCACAATCTCCATCAAAACCCAATGGATCCAAAATTAAAGTGGCAGCCTAGAGAGTTTAACCCAGACCATATTTTTTTTTGGAATGTCCCGAAGTGGGTTAAATCTAGCATACCATCTGTGGAGCTAGAGAAAGTTGCGTCCCCACACCCATGGATTCCTAATAATTCACTCCAAATCATCATGGTGTAAGAAATGAAAGTTGTATTATGAGTTCATCAATGTGCTTACCTTAGGAAAATATCCTAAATAGGATCCCACCGCGTTTTCACCCAATCCTCCATATTTTGTTCTGGTAAATCAATGAAGGCCCATCGTTAGACTAGTGACCTCTTATGTAAAGTAGTAACACGGTCCCAAAGTACATCATATCCAAAACTCAAGAGTTTTATTTCAGTAGTCAAACAGATAATCTTACCCTAATCATTTTTTCTTGCCCTCCACCCCGTGGTCTGATGTCATTGACACATATCTTGTTCCTTCACAGACCAAACTTAGGTAGGAAGATCTGAGGTCAATGGGAAATGTGAACAATTTGACGAATTAGGTACACCCAAATCCCTCTGATTTTTAGTATAGGTGAATTTAGCCTCCAATGTGGCTTGTATAAATGCCTCATGCGTCGATACATCAGCATTCTATTCGTCGATACAGTGATCTATGTGTTCCAAAACCATCATCAAGGGCAAGTGGCATCCAAATCAGCACAACATGCAAGTAACTATACGTCGAATCAGGTAGTCTAGAGAAAGAAGTAAGGAAGTGACCACTTTAATCTGCCCATAAATGGAAAAAATCAACAACCTAGAAAAATGGGGAATATTATATGTTGGGCTTCAGAAAGATATCAAACAGTGTAAAATTGGTAACTATTGATAGTACCACCTCCACCCCAGTCTTGGGATCTGTAAAGATCCATAATCCCATCCATTCCGGTTTGATCGAGCCAACCACCTACAATGTTAACCACGCCTTTAGAAAAAGAAAAAACAAAAAAAAAAAAAAAACTAAAAACTAGAAAGGGAAAATTGCTCGAGTAAGCACCCTTGAGATGTACACTACCACTACTAAAATAAAAATTCTAGGCAGTTATAAAGAAGTGTCATATGCATGGAATAGGCATATACAATAATCCAACAACACAAAAGTCAAGGGAACCACCTAGATCTGTGATCCCACCTACCCAAGCCAGAGATAAGTGGTAGTAACATCCCACCATGTTAATGTATGGTATTCCCTTCCTCAAAAATAAATGTCAGCTGCTAGTGGGTGTGCCTCAAGAAACAAACAACACTACTCCCCCAAAGAGAGTGCCCAGAAAAATAAAGACACCCCTAATCATGCAGCCTTGGGGCCATATTTTTTGAAAGAGGAGAATAGTTAATATGTCATCACACGACAATGAGAATATTGGGGACCAATTCACCAGAAAATTGAAACATCATCAGGTAATATTCCACCGGTGAATAATCCACCACCCCAAGATAGTATGCACTACCCCACAGATACGTCACTCAAACCAGAGAAAAAATAGAGTTCATAGAGCCTTTATCAACACCAATAGCATATGCAACATCACCATCTATGACAGCATCTAAAACTAAGTTCTTTGAAAGGAAAAGAAATGTTAAAATATGATAGCCACTTCTTCCATAGAAAAGAATGTCTTGTCTTACCTGGGCTCACTCCAGATTCTATGTCCTCACCAATGAATACCACCCTAAATATTCTCTTCCAACTGGACATGGGATTTCCTTCGAGAGGTCCACAAATGTTTAACAAGAATAAGGTATAGAATACATATCATGCATAGAAACAAAAACACAATTTGTATCAACTCAGGGATCAGAGAGGGTGGCATCCCAAGTATATTATTCAAAATGAAAAACACCCTATCATGTCTAGAGTAAAGAGAGGAGCATAGACATGGAAAGACCAAAATATCATCCAGAGAATAATCCTATTAAAATATCACCATAAAAATAAACCTATATATGAGGATAAAAATATCCACAGTGATTGTACCATCAGAGTGCATTATGCGAGTGAAACTTGAAACATTTCTCCATTTATTATGTGCCCGGTACCACCATTGAAATTCCCTTGTTGTGTTGTTTACATAATTGGAATTCAAATTCCCTTGTTGTGTTGCTCACATAATTGAAATTCAAATGCCCTTGATGTGATGTTTACTCAATTTCTATTAATTGAGGGAGTCGTAATTGTTTGAAATATTCTCTACCATTTTAAGGACCATAGACATCTCTCCAAAAAGATCCACCATTGTTTTTCGGGATCAAAGGAATCAACCCATAGCCAACAGTAACAGGATATTATAAGAATATCATCTTTTAGAAAATACCATAAGCTTGGCAACCACCAATAATAAACTCATAAATGATTAGTTTAGCCTAATACTTTCTCTTTCTTTCATACCATGAACTTTTATTTCATATATAAAATCTATAAACTCAACTAATCATTAAAATCGATAATTCACTACATAAGTTATTAAATCTTCTCCTTTGTGTTTTCCTTTGCTCTTCACCTACTCTCTTCTTCCTTAATCTTATCCCATCTTATTCCACTCCTTACATTTTCTTCATACCCATTATAATATATATTTTTTGTTTTGTATTAATATATTTTTTGAATATTATTTACACCTTTCATTTACATTAAAATTATTTTGAATATTATTTTGTATGATTTTATCCTATAAAATTGGAGCGAATTAGTATTAGAAATAATTCAAAATTCCAATGATTATATATAGTCATTATAAGTTTTTTTTATAATTTTTAAGGTAAAATGATTTTATCCTATAATTTTTTGGTGAAACAAAAGCATAGAATGTGAGACCATTTGTGAAATTCATCCATTCTTGTATATGCCATATGATAGACTAGCCCACATTTATATTCATTTAAGAGTGCTTCTCTTATACACTAATCCATTAAAACAATATTCATCAAGGTATGAAAGCCCACATTTATACTCAATTAAAACCCACATTTATACTCAATTAAGAGTTTTTTTTCTTAGACTCCCACATTTATACTCAATTAAGAGTTTTTTCTTAGACTCCCACATTTATACTCAATTAAGAGTTTTTTTCTTAGACTCCCACATTTATACTCAATTAAGAGGTTTTTCTTAGACTCTAAGCCATTAAAGGCGACATTTATACTCAATTAAGAGTGATTTTCCTAGATCCCACATTTATACTCAATTACAACCCACATTTATACTCAATTAAGAGTGTTTTTCTTAGACACTTGCATTTATAGTCAATTAAGAGATTTTTCTTAGACTCTTAGCCATTAGAAAAATATTCATCAAGGTATCAAATCTCATCATGTCACTAACAGGGATTTGAACTTGGCTGGGGAGGACAATGATCCTTTCACATAACCAATCGAGATAACCCCAATGCCGAATACCAATTTTTCCATTAATAATAATCCCAGCATCGCAAATATGTAGATATTATTAGTCTCTACAAGGATATTACTATAAAAATATTAAAAAAATGAACAAAGGGCTAGAGGAATCAATTTATAGTTGACCATCAATTAGTTTGTAATGCACCCAAATCCCTTGTTGGGACGTGTTACTACCAAAAATGACTAAGATACTAACTTAAATTACAGCAATGTAGAAATAATCACAACATAACAAACACTTGTATATGCAACTACATAATTATTTAAAATTGTGAATGCAATTCTAACTAAACATGCACAATGGTATTTAATACATTAAATATAAATTAAACACAACATTCAACATTGAAATTACATAATAAATAACACGTTGCACATATCACTTATCTTTTTAGTTATTTACACAATTGGTTGTGGGCATCATATGTTTCACCCAACCACAATCTTTATTACTCAAAATCTCTCATCAGCAAGCGACCCCCAAGTTGGGGCTATGAGTCCATAAGGATGGGAAAGTTTCTACACGTGTTTATAATCCACTCTAATAGTTTAAAGCCTTGTAAAACTCAATGATGCAACTCTTATAGCAATTCCAACAACTCATATCTATTCTCCATCATTATAAACAACCCAAGGGATTATATTTCCTTCTCAACACCACAATCCCTTAGACAATCTCCATCCCCTCCAAGGCTCCAGTATAAGACTAGCCAAAAATTCTCAAGAACAAAGCCATCATCCAGGTAAAGGTCTAGTGGACTAGCTATAGCCATGAAGAAGTGACATGGGAGATTGAAGATGCTATGGAAGATGTACACCCGCATTTATTTTAAACTTTTCATGTAAGTTTTGTATATATATGCACTTGCATGGTGTTGAGCACTAAGGATAGTGATGAAAGAAGGGGGAGGGGGGTGTGATACCTTAGGTTTTAATCCCCAGTTTAATAATGTATGTTTTACATGATGAAAGGATGAAGAGCCTAGATATGTAATGGTTTTGGATATTAATAATAAAATCATCACTAATTGCGAATGAACAAGGAAAAAAATATAACATAATTAGCAATAATAATTTTTAAATGCTTTTTTATTTGTTATTGTATGTTTTTATGATTGCAAGTCTAAGCCTTATTAGTCCCTGCCTCACCAAGGGATATAGCGCTTGATTTGCGATCAAAGTGCATTGACTTCCCATTATTTTGTCGCTTTTTTGCAATTTTAACCAAAGTTTCAAGAAAAATGTTGAATATTCCTATTTTTTTTGTAAAATCAAAAATAATTTTCTAATTTCTGGAAATGTTATTTCTATTTTTTTATTGATTGAGCAAGCCTTGATGGGACATAATTCCCTTGGTGGAGGGAAATTTATTTTTGGTATTTGTCACACAAATCATTTTAAAATGATATATATATATATATATATATATATATTACTAATTTTGTGAGTGCCCATTTCTTTGAGTGAGTGCTCCGACACTAACATTGAAAGAATGCTTTGAGCAGGTTTTTTGCGTAAAATCAGGGACGCTGAGGGGGCAGGGGTTCTTCAATTTGTGCTTTGAAACTCATTGTAAGACAAGTATTACTGGTGTTTTTATCCCTTATTTCACTTTTCATAGAGAGAAATTTTTGAGGTCAAAAAATAGGCCTCAAAACAACAATGTACAACCAAAATCAACTTCATAAGAACCATAGGATTCAATATGGATGATGTCAACCCATGGGGGATGATTCACCATTTTTGCCACTAAAAAGGTATAAAGATTAAAAGATTAAAAAAAAAAAATTTAAAAAAAAATACTTTTTCAACTCATATTTTCAACTTATCTCCTTATAGTTTTATTCAAATTTTGAGCAGGAGCACTCGTTGGATGTGGAATTTAATTCATCATCCAAGAAGTGCCCATGTTACATATTCGTGGACCGTGGACCATGGTACATGAAAAATGAGAAATACATGAAAAAATGTAATCACGTTTTTAATGTATTTCCCATTTTTTGTATAGCAGGATCCATCTAAAATATGCAACATGGGTACTCCTTGGATGAGGAATTAAATTATGCATCCAATGAGTGCTCCCACTCGAAATTTGAGTAAAATCGTAGAGAGAGAATTTGAAAATATGAGCTCAAAAAATAGATTTTCCTTTTTTCCCTCTAAAATTTGATGATGTATTATAATCTTATTTTATTATTTCCACTATTATTTTATAATATTCTTTAGGAGGCCCATTTTAGATCTCAAAATTTCTCTGATTAATTTTTTTTCCCATTTTAAACTTTTACATATTTAGTTGTGTGGGAGAATAGTTGCATATAGTTGTGAATTTGTGCAAAAGGAAGGATATGAGGAAGAGGGGATATGTGTGGGAGAATGGGGATACAGAGGTAGCTTTATTCCATAGACACGAAATTAATTTAACTTTAAACAGAAAATTAGTACATCTAATATTAAATGAATTTTTTTAATGCGTGTGAGAAAGGTGTGTTGTGTGGGACAACACGTGTGTAGAGCAAGGAATAGAAACTTTAATTTGTAATGTTTTGCATCTCCATATGCATTTTCCCTTAACAGTGGATCAACGTAGGATGTGTGGTTTTCATAAATAAAAACGACAATTCAAAAAGTAGAAACAGAGAATCTTGGTATTAAAGGTTTCTAAATACTATGTGCATTTGTGATTTCAGAATTGTGTCTTAAATACTTATTATTATGCAATATTAAACTATCTTTTTGATGTGTGTGAAGAAGTAGTGTTGTCTAGGAGAATGGGAGTACAGAGAAAGGAACACAAATGTTAATTCATAATTTTTTACATATGCGGCGACATTTCCTCTTAAGGGTGAATCGAGGTGGGATCTTTTTATTAGTCCCTACTAGTTATTATTATGAAATCTAAAATTAACTGTATTTTAATGTGTGCACAAAAGTAGTTTTGTGTGGGAGAATGAGTGTATGGAGCAAGGAACATAAACTTTCTACTGCAATGTTTCGTTCCTCCTTCCGCACACCTCTCTCATGCACGATAGTACATATGAATCAATTAACAATGAGTAATGAGGGTGCAAAGGGAACCTTATTCTGCAAATATGAAATTATTCAAACTTTAAGTGGAAACTTAGTATCCAATATTAAATAAAAGGAGTGTTTTGCCAGAGAAAAGGTATGCAGAGCAAGGAAAAAAAACTTTAGTTCGTAATATTTTTCATTTCCGATTACATTTCTTCTTAAGAGTGGATCGATGAGGGCTCGTTTTATTATTCCATGCCTCGTTAGTCTCTACCTCACCAAGAACTATAACACTCGCTTTGCAGTCAAAGTGTGTTAACTCTATTATTTTGATGCATTTTTTAAATTTTAACCAAAGTTTCGGGAAAATGTTGAATATTTCTATTTTTTAGTATCGGGATGATTCGATGATTCGATGTGCGGTTTTCAAAATTATGTTCAATGGATTTGATCATTTAAAAACTAGAAACAACTGATATTGGTATTCAAGGTTCCTGAATACTTATTATGTAATATTAAATACATTGGTGAATTACATATTTATTATGTAATATTAAATGAAGTGTATTTTTAATGTGTGTGAGGGAGTGTTGTGCGAGACAATGGGCCATGTGCAACAAGGAATAGAAACTTTCTTCCATAATGTTCCCATCCTCTGCATAAATTTTTCGTCCACAAATTTCTTCTACACAACTCCCCCTTGCATGATGGTACATAGTGTTCATGGATTTCAAATACTTTATGCATTTTTTATCTTACATTTGTGAATTAAATACTTATTATCGAATATTAAATGAAGTGTCTTTTTGATGTGTGTGAAGAAGAGGTGTTGTGTGAGAGAATGGGCATGCAAACCAAGTAACAAATATTGATACAATGCAAGTTAACAACATATATTGATGCTATGAATCCATCATTTCATAACATCTCTGAGTAAATGTAATTTAATACTGATGCAATATAAATGATATGCAAGGAGATGACCTGCACAAACTTGTATTCAGTGAATTGATTGTTGAAAAGACTTGTATTTACCTACAACATTGTTTTCTATTAATCATATATACTAGTTGACTTCAATCATGGGTTATGGACAATGTTTATGTGATATTTTGTGAATGTGTTGTGGTGGTACGGGAATTATATTTGGCAATGAACAAGAAAATTGGTGATATGAACCTATTAGCATGAAACATACAAGTAGTGAAGACACAAATATATCCACACTAGCATGAAATTGGTTAATGAGGATAGACATTGGGATGATTAAAAATATTGATGCCATCTTTATGTCTGATATAAACATTTCGTAACATGTTTCCCATGCAAAATAATAGCAAGTAGTGATTATATGGGGAAATGATAAATCTACAGTTAAACAAAATTGAGAACATCATTGATTAAGAAAGCATTTCTAAGTACGAAGAATAAATGGCTAGCAGAGTGAGGAAAGGAGTTATTTGTTGTGATACTATTAACGCATTTGCTCATATCGATAGGAACTTTCATTAATCGAGTGTGTATTTGGAATAGCGGAGTGCGGAACATTTTCTCTTTGAAAAATGTGTTTAGAAGCTAGGAGTATTATTGGATCTTTTGTTGCCATACATAGACTATTATCTCCAAAGTTGGCATCACATAAGATCACCTCCTTGACTTTCAATTGTGTCTAAATGGTGTGTCTAATTATTGTATGAAAAGTATGAAATTATACACATAAGGCATTTAGGATATAGTATTAATTCATTATTGATGACAAATTAGGGTTCAGGAAGTCGCATATGATGGCTATGATGTTCATTATTATCAATAGCTAATACAAATTTCAAATTTTATTTAGGTTTAATTGGAAACCGAGATGTGATCTTATGTGATATTTGCAAGAAATTATGAATTTGAAAGACAAACAATAGTTCAACAATCGTGTTTCTTGCTTTCATATGTTGTGAGTATTTTTAAATCTTGAAGCAATTGCCATGAGTTAATTTTATTTGTGTTTATAGTTTATCGAATGTGGAGCATCTTCCTTTTTATTTCAATGGAAGACACAAGAGATGTAGGAGTGCTTTGCAGAAGGTGTGGAAGTGTAGATTGATACATGTAAATTGCCAATTAATTGATTAATATGTTCTATTGTGTGGAAGAAGTATGTGGAAGGAAAATTTCTACACAGTTACATTTTATGTGACAGTTTTCTCGTACATTCATGAATTGTTTTTATATGGGGTTAATTTTACAAGTTTTGTAAATTTATTCTACGAACTTCCATTTTGCGTAACATTTTTCTTGTATAATTATTTTGAGGTGAGTAGGGGTTCGAAAGTTTATTTTTCACACTTCCATTATGTGTAACACTTTTTTCATATATTCATGAATTCTTTTTAAATGGGATTAATTTTACAACTATACTTTATTTAGGGTTAACTAGCATCGAGTCAGTCGATATTAGATTTCATAAGTCTACACAAAGATGAAGTATGATTCACATATAAGTGACCAAAGAAATTTCTAATGATTGGTGAACGTCATATGTGTTTCTAAGGTTTTTTATTTCAAATGAATTGTAATGTTTATTTCTCTCCGCATGGAAATTTCTGAATTTTTCAATGTGTGCGATCTTAGGATTTTTGTTACAAAAATCAACTGACATGAACACATTGAACATAAAGCTATTGGCATAAACTATTAATTCATGGTTTGTGGCATTAGTTGAGGAATACGTTATCGTGATAGCTTTTTGTGTAGTATTTCGTATTATGATTAGAGCCAATCCTTGTTTATGTTCAAGGATTTGGGTTTTTGGATACATTGTATATGATGGCTAACTAATTGATTAATATGGAGTCTTGTTTGGGAGAGAGGTTTGCAGAAGAAATGTGTGTAGAAGCACAAAATATTCTGAAAGAATTTTTTTTTCCTTTTTCTGTGTAGTCAGCTTGAACACATTGTGATAGTTACATTTTCATCATAGTCTTTAAAACCACATGTTAGGTCATTCGTAAATCAAATTTGGTTCAACGTTTTTTGCAGTTTGATATCAAATAATACAAATTGACATCAAAATACTAGTGGGGACTAGCTCATCCATGAATTTGCTTCTTGTTGGAGGTAATTGAGCATGTCTATGCATAATATTTACTTGCAAGTGTGAGTGCTCTGACACTAACATTGAAAGAATGCCTTGAGCAGGTTTTTTGCATAAAGTCGAGAAGTCGAGGGGGTGTTTCTTCACTTTTTGCTTTGACACTCATTGTAAGACAAGTATTACTAGTGTTTTTATCCCTTATTTCACTTTCATTAGAGAAATTTTGAGGTCAAAAATAGGCCTCAAAACAACAATGTACAACCAAAATCAACTTTATAAGAACCAATAGGATTCAATATGATGATGTCAACCATGGGGGATGATTCACCATTTTTGCACCTAAAAAAGGTATAAATATTAAAAGATTAAAATAAAAATAAAAAATTACTTTTTCAACTCATATTTTCAACTTATATCCCTACAGTTTTATTCAAATTTTGAGCAAGAGCACTCGTTCGATGTGGAATTTAATTCATCATCCAAGAAGTGCCCATGTTACATATTGATGGACCGTGGTACATAAAAAATGAGAAATACATGAGAAAATGTAATCACGTTTTTCATGTATTTCCCATTTTTTGTATAGCAGGGTCCACCTAAAGTATGCAACATGGTTACTCCTTGGATGAGAAATTAAATTATGCATCCAATGAGTGCTCCCACTCGGAATTTGAGTAAAATCGTAGGGAGATAATTTGAAAATATGAGCGCAACAAATAGATATTCCTTTTTTCCCTCTAAAAGTTGATGATGTAATATAATCTTATTTTATTATTTCCACTATTATTTTATAATATTTCTTAGGAGGCCCATTTTAGATCTCAAAATTTCTCTAATGAATTTTTCCCCATTTTAAACTTTTATAGATTTAGTTGTGTGGGAGAATAGTTGCATATAGTTGTGAATCTATGCAAAATGAAGGATATGAGGAAGAGGGGATATGTGTGGGAGAATGGGGATACAGAGGTAGCTTTATTTCGTAGACACAAAATTAATTTAACTTTAAACAGAAACTTAGTACATCTAATATTAAATGAATTTTTTTTAATGCATGTGAGAAAGTTGTGTTGTGTAGGACAACACATGTGCAGAGCAAGGAATAGAAACTTTAATTTGTAATGTTTTGCATCTCCATATGCATTTTCCCTTAACAATGGATCAACGTGGGATGTGTGGTTTTCATAAATAAAAACAACGATTCAAAAAGTAGAAACAGAGAATCTTGGTATTAAAGGTTTCTTAATACTATGTGCATTTGTGATTTCAGAATTGTGTGTTAAATACTTATTATTATGCAATATTAAACTATCTTTTTGATGTGAGTGAAGAAGTAGTGTTGTCTAGGTGAATGGGCGTACGGAGCAAGGAACACAAATGTTAATTCGTAACTTTTTTCATATGCGGATACATTTCCTCCTAAGGGTGAATTGACGTGGGCTCTTTTTATTAGTCCCTGCTAGTTATTATTATGCAATCTAAAATTAAGTGTATTTTAATGTGTGTGCAGAAGTAGTGTTGTGTAAGAGAATGGATGTGTGGAGCAAGGAACATAAACTTTCTTCTGCAATGTTTCGTTCCTCCTTCCGCACACCTCTCTCACGCACGATAGTACATATGAATCAATTAAGAATGAGTAATGAGGGTGCAAAGGGAACCTTATTCTGCAAACATGAAATTATTCAAACTTTAAGTGGAAACTTAGTATCCAATATTAAATGAAAGGAGTGTTTTGCAAGAGAACAGGAATGTGGAGCAAGGAAAAAAAACTTTACTTCGTAATATTTTTCATTTCTAATTACATTTCTTCTTAAGAGTGGAACGATGAGGGCTTGTTTTATTATTCCCTGCCTCATTAGTCTCTACCTCGCCAAGAACTATAACACTCGCTTTGCAGTCAAAGTGTGTTGACTCTATTATTTTGATGCGTTTTTGCAATTTTAACCAAAGTTTCAGTAAAATGTCAAATATTTCTATTTTTTGGTATCGGGATGATTTGATGATTCAATGTGTGGTTTTCAAAATTATGTTCAGCAGATTTGATCATTTAAAAACTAGAAAAAACTAATGTTGGTATTCAAGGTTCCTGAATACTTATTATGTAATATTAAATACATTAGTGAATTACATATTTATTATGTATTATTAAATGAAGTGTATTTTTAATGTGTGTGAAGGAGTTGTGCGAGACAATGGGCCTTGTGCAGCAAGGAATAGAAACTTTCTTCCATAATTTTCCCATCCTCATAAATTTTTCTTCCACAAATTTCTTCTACACAACTCCCTCTTGCATGATGGTACATAGTATGGCTTTTGAATACTTTATGCATTTTTTATCTTACATTTGTGAATTAAATACTTATTATCGAATATTAAATGAAGTTTCTTTTTGATGTGTGTGAAGAAGAGGTATTGTGTGAGAGAATGGGCATGTGAAGCAAGTAACAAATATTGATACAATGCAAGTTAATAACATATATTGATGCTATGAATCCATAATTTCATAACATCTCTGAGTAAATGTAATTTAATAATGATGCAATATAAATGATATTCAAGGAGATGACCTACTGTTAAAATTGGAAACTAGGGCCAAACTTCATGTGGGTCATCTTATTCATGGTTGATAATATGTTCGTTAGATTCCTCTAATTGAGAGGTGTAGGATTGATCTAAAGATCATATGATTCCGATAAGTATTCATGAAGATATGAATTTATTTTGATTATGGAATTATCATCAAGCCGACCTATATCTCATGTAGGCTCAGAAGCCCAACAGTCGCATCTATTCAAACATCAATAGTTGTGTATAAATATAGGAGTAATTTTCCTCATTTTCACTCGCTCATCTCATCACATCACTCTCTCTCTCTACTGCACAAAAAGGAGTCTCTTCTCTACTGCGCAGAAAAGGGTCTCTCTCTCACACATGTGAAGCTGGAAGCTGCTAAAATTGAAGTTGCAACTGCAGATCCAAACTTTGACCAGCATGGACCATCAAACCTCCTCTTCTAATCTATGCTTTAAGTTCATCTGAACCTCCTCTGAAGGCTGCAACTTTTGGTGTTGGAATCAAGTCGATCTGACGAATGGTTTGCGAGATATCAACTGCCCTAGTGTGAAGGAAGCTGCTAAAACTAAAGCTGCAACTGCAGAAGTGAAGTTTGACCTGCGTGGACCAGAATATCTCCTCATCTAATCTACACTGTAAATTCATCTAAACCTCCTTTGAAGGCTGCAACTATTTGTGGTGGAATTAAGTCGATCCAACGAACGGTTTGCAAGATATCGACTTCCCTAGTTTGAAGGAGGCTGCTGAAACTGAAGCTGCAACTACAGAAGTGAATTTTGACCTGCCTGGACCAAAATATCTCCTCATCTAAACTGCAATGTAGGTTCATCTGAACCTCCTATGAAGGCTACAACTTTTGGTGGTGGAATCAAGCCGATTCGACGGTCGGTTTACGAGATATCATCTACCCTAGTTTTGATGATGAAGCCACTAATACTGATGCTACTAATCTAGGGTTTTCTACTACTGATATAAATCAGATTTATTGTACTATTTATCTCTACTGAATTATTGAAGATAAAAGAAGATTTGATCAAAAGGTTTCCCCACACATTGTGGGGTTTGTCCCTGGCTAGCCGCCACATTTTGTATCTCTTGTCTTGGCTTGTTTTCTGTTGATCGTTTAATGTTCTATCTACACTTTACTTTATGTACATGTTGCTAATCTATCAAATATAATAATAAAAAGAAGTAAACTGTTATAAGCATAGAACATACCATAACTTAACATGGGATCAAAGCTGAGGTGAAGACAAAGCCTGAGAAAGATCAAGAGAAATCACCGAAGAGAAGATTGGCAAGGCTATCCTAAAAGAACTATGGGGTCCTCAACACTCTTTCCTGCTGAGGACAAGCTCCATGAGAAAGTTGGCTATCACAGATGGAAGATGTCTATCGATCTAACCCTAGAAGATCAAGGAGTGTTGGACCATGTAAGAGGCAATATTGTTGAGCCTCCATCAAATGCATCAGCTGCTGCCCGGAACAAATGGAAAAATGGAGAAGTCAAAAAAAAGAAGATCATCTGGGACTCTATCGATAAGCACTTGGTGGCCTACATCTCTGAACTGGACACCTCCAAGGAAATCTACGATAGACTGGTAATTTTATTTAAAGTCAATGATGCAAATCAAGTCTTGTTTCTTAGAAATAAGCTGAGGGAAATCAAGAAGGGTAAAGATGAGAGTATGCAAGCATACTTCTTAAGAATCACCGAGATCAAGAACGATCTCCTACCTATTGGGGAAACTATTACTGACAGGGAAATGGCACTCACAACTCTTAGAGGATTACCATCCAAATGGTACATGTTTAGGAATACTCTTCTGAACAATCATGTAATTCCTGGTTTCAAGGAATTAATGGCTAGATGCATTCAAGAAGAAACAAGAGTAGAAGAGAAAGAAATACCCATGCCTAAACGTCCTCCTACTACTTTTTCTTCTAATTTTAAGAAAATAAATAATTCTAGGACTAAATCAAAAGGAAAGGCTGGACCTAAGGATGGAAGAAACGGACGATGTTACATCTGTGATAAAGAAGGTCACTATGCAAGGGAGTGCCCTGATAGAAAAGACTCACATCGGGACCATGATCAAAATCCCTCTGATGGCAGTCAAAGGAATGACAAATCTAATAGCAGAGGTAAAAGAAGTGTTGGAAATCAAGGAAGAGGACAACCATTCAATTCCAGGTATGAATCTAAAACTATTGACAATACGCAGGCTGAATATTATCTACCAGCTACCCTATCTACCTCTACTCCTTCAGACTCAATGGGAATTTGGCTCATTGATAGTGGTGCCTCAAGGCACTTCACTGGTTACAAAGAAGTGCTCCATAATCTAGTAGAGAAAGAAACTGACCTAGAAATTGTCCTTGGAGATGACATGAAATACCCCATGAAAGGTGTAGGCAATGTTTCTCTCAAATTGAATCAAGGTAATACGATCCACTTACAAGATGTATTATATGTACCTGATCTCAAAAAGAACCTGGTATCCATCTCGAAAATGGAAGACAAAGGCTACAAGGTAACCTTTAGCATTAGCAAGGTACGTATATGGAAAAATAATGTTAAAGATGCTTTCACTCTTGGGTTTCGAGTTGATTGTTTATATTAGGTCGGTGGAAGTCTGCTAGGTTTCATGTCTTGTGACACAACTTTTCAATCTGAACTTTGGCATCGGAGGTTTGCCCAACTTCATTACAAAGCTCTACCTGATGTAAGATAGATGGTAATAGGGATGCCCGAATTCCAAGTAGAGAAAGAAGGTTTATGTCCAGGATGTGCTGAAGGAAAGCTCAAAAGGGGACCATACCCCTCAAGCCAAAGAAAGACCTCCGATATATTACAGTTGGTTCACTCAGGCATACTTGGGGCTGGCACTAAGAGGGAGACTACTACTCCATACACTCCTGATCAAAATGGTGTGGTGGAAAGGAAGAACCATACGATTGTGGAAGTTGTCCAGAGACTTTCAAAGTTTATATGGGTAGATAATATAACAATGCCTGATATGGAGGAACCCATGGATCCTATTTATCCACCTGAGCCTTCCTCTTCTAGGAAGAGGTCTTCATGGCTTAAGGGGGTACTCAATGATGATGAAGGACATGCTGCTCCCCGAGGAACCTTCCATGAAAGTAAGAAACCTAACAGGTATCAGGGATACCTGACCAGTATGAGCACAATCATACAAAATGAGTCTTCATCATTCTCAGATGCCTTCAAGCATCAGGTATGGAAAGATGCTATGACCATTATGGAGAATGATGTCTGGGAAGTAGTTCCCAGACCCCAGGACAAGACAATTGTTACTTCAAAACGGCTTTACAAGATAAAGCTGCAGCAGATGGAAGTACGGAATATTATAAGGCTCGTTTTGTTGCTCAGAAGGAAGGTATATACTATGATGTGATATTTGCACTTGTTGCCAAATATACAACCATCCGCTTGATCATAGCCCTTGTGGCTTCACAAGGATGGAACCTACATTAGATGGATGTCAAGACCACGTTCTTGCATTCTTCGATCAAAGAAGAGGTCTATGTGGAGCAACCCAAAGGATTTGAGATTTATGATTGAAAATCTCATGTATGCAAGTTGAAGAAGGCTCTCTATGGGCTGAAGCAAGCACCCCGAGCATGGTATGAGAGGATCGATAGCTACTTGATGAAGCTGGGATTCACTAGGAGTGAAGCTGATCCTAACCTTTACTTTAAGGTTGAAGATGAAAAGCCTCTCATACTGGTGTTGTATGTGGATGACCTCTTTCTAACAGGTGCATACCCTCTCATTCACAAATGTAAGAGGGAGTTGGCTTCTGAATTTGAAAATGAAGAACCAAGGACTTGAAGTGTGGCAAAAGCCAAGGGAAATGTTCCTATCTCAAGGAAAATATGTGGTGAAGATTCTGAAAATATTTGGTATGATGGACTGCAAGCATGTGACTACCTCGAGGATCTTAACTTTCAGAAGTTATATGGTAGTGATGTCGAACCAGATTTGGAAAATGCCTCTAAGTTTCAAAAAAACTCATTCGCGTTGATGTTCTCGGTGAACCTCCGTCCAAACATATGTTTTGCAGTTAGCATTGTAAGCTCATATTTGGTTGAGCCTCACTATATTGGTGCCAAGAATCTTCTGAGATGTCTTCAGGACACAATCTTTCATGGATTTAGATACACTGCCGGAAATATGAAACTGCATGATTATTCGAATGTTGATTAGGCAGGTAGTGTGGAGGATCACTAGTGCACTTTTAGTGTTGTTTCTCTTCGGATTTTGCTTCGATATAATGGATGGGCAGGAAGCAGAAGTCGATTGCCATAAGCACCATCGAGACCAAATATATATCTACGAGTATGATCTCATATGAAGCAGCCTGGTTGGGGAAGCTCTTTAGTGAGATGTTTGAACACATACCACTGTGATTCTCTATGACAACTAGAGGTGGTATTTAATTATTGAGGAATCATGTATTCAATGATTTCTCCAGCAGATAGACATCAGATACTTCCTTATCTGGGATATGGTAGGTCGATGAGTAAGGAGGCTCCATCGCACGAAGATGATGTACAGATCAGAGCCCTGGGGAAAGATCAAATTTGTGATTTTCCCAAACGACTTGGAGTCGTCGAGAGACCCTTATAAAACAGTCCTGCATTTTTCATACATTGAGCTCTGGGAGCTCTGGGGGCTTGCGCTTCTTATTGGAGCAACACATGACCACAGGGTGACTCACCCTCCCTTGGTAGTGCACACTGTGAACAAGATGATTCGCTCTCTTGTGGAACAAGATGATTCGCTCTCTTGTGGGACAGGATGATTCGCTCTCCTGTGTAGTAGGATGATTAGTTTTCCTATGAGGCCTGGATTGATGTGTTCTCCATGGCAATTGTATCAGGATTGATGTGTTCTCCTATGAGGCATGGATTGATGTGTTCCCCATGGAAATTGTAGCAAGATTGATGTGTTTTCCTATGAGGCCTGGATTGATGTGTTCTCCATGGAAATTGTAGCAAGATTGATGTGTTCTCCTATGAGGCCTGGATTGATGTGTTCTCCATGGCAATTGTAGTAGGATTGATGTGTTCTCCTATGAGGCCTGGATTGATGTTTTCTCCATGGCGGCCTGGATTGATGTGTTCTCCATGGCGATTGTAGAAGGATTTATGTGTTCTCCTGTGAGGATGGGATTGATTAAGTTCTCCTGTCGAGAAATCCTACCAATGTAGTCTGGGACTCATGGGAAGTACCTCTCATCTGATCAATGAGCAGGGAAATGAAGTTAGGGACCATAGTAGTACCAATGGACACATCGTTGTATCTACCATACTCCCTATGCTAAGATGACCTCCATTGATCTGGGATCAATGATATTGGTCTGGGACCAGTGGTAGGAGTGGTACATTCTATGACATTGACTTCGGGTCGGTTGTTACTGGTCTGGGACTAGTGGTAAGCACTCTGAGACTGACTTTGAGTCAGTGGAGGATGTTACTGGTCTAGGACCAATGGTAGGAGTTGTACTCACTATGATGCTAACTTCGGGTTGGTTGAGACTAGTCTGGGACCAGTGGTACATACTCTAGTACTGACTTTGAGCCAGTATGATACATCCTCGATCATTTCTTCTTCTTCATAATTAGAACAAAAGCATAACAGAACAGAAAAAAGCTTAGCAGAGCATAACAGAGCAGATGCGTACAAGATCAGTACAGGGAAAAATAAGACAAAGCAGAATAGGTAGAATAGAGCAAAGCAGGGCAAGGGTCAGGCTATATAGGGCAGTGCATTTGATGGATGAATAGTAGCGACCGACAATCATATTGCAGATGAAGTTCTCCCTAGTTGAGAGGGAGTGTTAAAATTGGCAATTAGGCCCAAACTTCATGTGGGTAATCTTATTCATGGTTGATAATATTTTCATTAGATTCCTCTCATGGAGAGGTGTAGGATTGATCTAAAGATCATCCAATTCCGATAAGTATTCATGAAGATATAAATTTATTTTGATTATGGAATTATTATCAAGCCGACCTACAACTCATGTAGGCTTAGAAGCCCAACAGTCGCATCTATTCAAACATCAATAGTTGTGTATAAATACAAGAGGATTTTTCCTCATTTGCACTCACTCATCTCATCACATCTCTCTCTCTCTCTACTGTGCAGAAAAGAGTCTCTTCTCTACTACGTAGAAAAGGGTCTCTCTCTCACACATATGAAGCCGGAAGCTGCTGAAACTGAAGCTACAACTGCAGATCCAAACTTTGACCAGCGTGGACCATAAAACCTCCTATTCTAATATACATTGCAGGTTCATCTGAATCTCCTCTGAAGGCTGCAACTTTTGGTGGTGGAATCAAGTCGATCTAACAAACAGTTTGCGAGATATCGACTGCCCTAATTTGAAGGAAGCTGCTGAAACTAAAGTTGCAACTGCAGAAGTGAAGTTTCACCTACGTGGACCAGAATATTTCCTCTTCTAATCTGTGTTGTAGGTTCATCTGAACCTCCTCTGAAGGCTGTAACTTTTGGTGGTGGAATCAAGTCGATCCGATGAACGGTTTGTGATATATCGACTACCCTAGTTTGAAGGAAGCTACTGAAACTGAAGCTGCAATTGCAGAAGTGAAGTTTGACCTGCATGGACCAGAAGATCTCCTCATCTAAACTACAATGTAGGTTCATCTAAACCTCCTTTGAAGGCTGAAACTTTTGGTAGTGGAATCAAGCGAATCTGACGGTTGGTTTGCGAGATATCGTCTTCCCTGGTTTTGATGATGAAGCCGCTAATGCTGATGTTGCTGATCTAGGGTTTGCTACTGCTGATATAAATCAAATTTATTGTACTATTTCTCTCTACTGAATTATTGAAGATAAAAGAAGATTTGATCAAAGACAAACCCCACACATTGTGGGGTTTGTCCCTGGCTAGCCACCACATCTTGTGTCTCTTGTCTTGGCTTGTTTTCTGTCAATCATTTAATGTTCTATCTACGCTTTACTTTATGTACATGTTGCTAATCTATGGAATATAATAAGAAAAATAAGTAAACTGTTATAAGCATAGAACATACCATAACTTAACACCTACACAAATGTGTATCTAGTGAATTGAATGTTGAAAAGACTTGTATTTACCTGCAACATTGTTTTCTATTAATCATATATACTAGTTGACTTTAATCATGTGTTATGGACAATGTTTCTGTGATATTTTGTGAATGTGCTATGGCGGTACGGGAATTATATTTGGCAAGGAACAAGAAAATTGGTGATATGAACCTATTAGCATGAAAAATTCAAGTAGTGAAGACACAAATATATCCACACTAGCACGAAATTGGTTAATTAGGACAGATATTAGGACGATTAAAAATATTGATGTCAGCTTTATGTTTGATATAAACATTTCGTAACATGTTTCCCACGCAAAATAATAGCAAGTAGTGATTAGATGGGGAAACGAGAAATCTACAATTACACGACATTGAGAACATCATTGATTAAGAAAGCATTTCTAAGTACAAAGAATAAATGGCGAACAAAGTGAGGAAAGGAGTTATTTGTTGTGATACTATTAACACATTTGCTCATATCGATAGGAACTTTCACTAATCGAGTGTGTATTTGGAATAGTGGAGTGCAAAACGTTTTGTCTTTGAAAAATGTGTTTAGAAGCTAGGAGTATTATCAGATCTTTTGTTTCCATGCATAGACTATTATCTACAAAGTTGGCATCGCATAGGATCACATCCTCAACTTTCAATTGTCTAAATAGTGTGTCTAATTGTTGTGTGAAAAGTATGAAATTCTAAGCATAAGGCAATTAGGATATAGTATTAATTCATTATTGATGATAAATTAGGGTTTAGGAAGTTGCATATAATGGCTATGATGTTCATTGTTATCAATAGCTAATACAAATTTGAAATTTCATTTAGGTCTAATTGGAAACCGAGATGTGATCTTATGTGATATTTGCAAGAAATCATGAATTTGAAGGACAAACAACAGTTCAACAATCGCGTTTCTTGCTTTCGTATGTTGTGAGTATTTTTAAATCTTGAAGCATTTTCCATGATTTAAGTTTATTTGTGTTTATAGTTTATCAAATGTGGAGCATCTTCCTTTTTATTTCAACAGAATACGCAAGAGATGTAGGAGTGCTTTGCAGAAGGTGTGGAAGTGTAGATTGATACATGTAAACTGCCAATTAATTGATTAATATGTTCTATTGTGTAGGAGGGAGTTGTGTGGAAGAAGTATGTGGAAGGAAAATTTCTGCACAGTTACATTTTATGTGACAGTTTTCACGTACATTCATGAATTGTTTTTATATGGGGTCAATTTTTCAACTTTTGTAAATTTATTCTACGAACTTCCATTTTGCATAACATTTTTCCCATATATTTATTTTGAGGTGAGTATGGGTTCGAAAGTTTATTTTTCACACTTCCATTATGTGTAACACTTTTTTCATATATTCATGAATTCTTTTTAAATGGGATTAATTTTACAACTAAACGTTATTTAGGGGTAACTAGCGTCGAGTCGGTCGATATTAGATTGCATAATTCTAAGCAAAGATGAAGTACGATTCACAGATAAGTGACCAAAGAAATTTCTAATGATTGGTGAACGTCATATGTGTTTCTGAGGTTTTTTATTTCAAATGAATTGCAATGTTTATTTCTCTCTGCATGGAAATTTTTGAATTTTCCAATGTACGTGATCTTAGGATTTTTGTTACAAAAATCAACTGACTTGAACGCATTGAACATAAAGCTATTGACATAAACTATTAATTCATGGTTTGTGGCATTAGTTGAGGAATACATTAGTGTGTCGCGATATCTTTTTGTATAGTATTTTGTATTATGATTAGAGCCAATCATGCCTATGTTCAATAATTTGGGTTTTTGGATACATTGTATATGATGGCTAACTAATTGATTAATATGTAGTGTTGTTTGGGAGAGAAGTTTGCGGAAGAAATGTGTGTAGAGGCACAAAATATTCTGAAAGAAAATTTTTGTTCCTTTTTTTTTGCAGTTAGCTTGAACGCGTTGTGACAGTTACATTTTCAACATAGTCTTTAAAACCACATGTTAGGTCATTCGTAAATCAAATTTGGTTCAACGTTTTTTGTAGTCTAATATCATATAAAACAAATCGACATCAACATACTAGTGGGGACTAGCTTATCCATGAAGTTGCTTCTTGGTGGAGGTAATTGAGCATGTCTATGCATAATATTTACTTGCAATTGTCCTTGAACAATTTTCTATTTACAATTATTATTGACAGTGTCTAAGATAATTGTCATGATCACAAGTAATTTATATCTATTTTATATCATAATTTTTTTGTCTCTTCTGAAATGGTTCATCTTTTTTTGCGGTCTGATATCGAGTAAAATGAATTGACATTGACATAGTGGTGGGTACCAACTCATACATCAAGTCAATTCGTGGTAGAGGTAGTTGAGTATGTCTCCACATAATATTTATTTGTGATTGTCCTTGCACAGTTTTCCATTTACAGTTATTATAAAAAGTGTCTAAACTAATTGTCATGATCACAAGTAATTCATATTTATTTTATATCATAAATTTCTCAGTATGATATCAAATAAAATGAATCGACATTAACATAGTGATGGGGACCAGCTCAGCCATCAAGTTGATTCATGGTAGAGGTAGTTGAGAACGTCTCCACATAATATTTGTTACTCCCTATCCTTGCACAGTGTTCCATTTAGAGTTATTGTTGATAGTGTCTAAGCTAATTGTCATGATCACACGTAATTCATATTTATTATATATTATAAATGTATGGATTTTATCACATGTATATCAATGATATTAATGTAGGAGCAAAGTGTAGAGTAAATGGACAATATGGTTTTGGAATTTCAAAGTTTGTTTCCATTGCTTCCTATAAATATTGGCTTTGGTATCATCAATTTTTATTTATTGAGAGTGTCGTGTGTGAAATTTTTCACAAGAGAAATAATAATAGTTGTTTATTATGAAGAGAGTCAAGAATTGTAAAGTTAAATGGGATTGAGAATGGTATTGATTAACAAAGTGATTTTTAGTACAAAGTGGAAATGATAGTAGAGGAAGGAAAGAGGATTATTTCACTGATATGATTAAGTCACTTGCTTGTATCGATGATAAATTTCATTGTTCGATTGCGTATGATCAGTATGTTAATCTGTCAATAGAAAAGAAAAGAAGCAACAATATTTTGACTAGTGGATTGGTGAATGTTGCATGTGTTCCAAGAGTCTTTCATTTCAGAATGATTGTTCATTTGTGTGCAAACAATTTCGATTCAAGAACAAGAACAATTAAGCTAGCAACGAAGAAGATTCCTTTGAATCCCAAGGCATTCAGATGCATGCTCAAACTATCATAATCGAATAAGTTTTTAAAATTGCCTTAAGTAAATAGTTTCCTGAAGTTAAAAGCAGGTGGGGTTAACACTATTTAAGAATTCATTTCCCTGACTTCGCAGGTTCCTTCTTATCTTTCCCTGCTAGATGTTTCTTTGTTTTCGCAACTGTTTAGGGACTTCTATTGGATTTGTTACCACATGATGGACGAGAAACTATAGTGAATATCCAAAAATGCATTTTCTATCTGGTTTATTACTCATACAAAGAAAATTATATATTTGATTGGTCTAATTCCAACGAATTAGATTTCTAGTTAGTCAATTTGTCCAAGCGAAATAATTTTTTTATGATGGAATATCTGATAGCAACCATCATTTCAATCCATGTGTTTTACGACTTACCCTGTAATCTTAAATTCAATTTTAACAAAGAACCAATGCAATTCTAGTATCCCATACTCTGGAAGGACACAACTTCTTTATCATTCAAGATGGATTTGTAAAACAAGTCAATCACATGATAGTTGGAACGATCCTTTCGAATAGTTGCATAGACCCAAGTTTTCATACTTCAAAAAGGGGTGCATGAAGAGAGAGAAAGTAATACGGTTATTCAAATTTATGGTTTTGAAAATAAGCCATTATTTTTGCCAAATTTTATTCTAGACATGTATTTTGTTGTTGAATTCTATAGGAAATATCGTTGTTAGTTAGTTACATTTGAACAGAAAAAGAAAAAATAATCTATTTCTCTATCATTTACTATTGGATAATTCACTATGAAGAATGCATCTCACGCTATGAATCTTGCAAGGCCTTTAGATGCTTTTCACTTAAGTAAAGTTGAATTCATTAATAGAAGGTCTATTCAGTGCACACCTAGACTCTATTAGGTACGGAAACTTGTTTCTAAGAGCTAGAGAGCAAAGCGAGGAAAGCCACGGTGCACCAACAAAAAAATCAAGAGTTGTTAATAGGTACTGAAGAAATCGTTGAAGAATATAACATCAGTATAGGAGGAAGATACAAGCAAAGAGGCACACATCCTATGCATCTCGTACACATTGTACTAGTATGAGTTCATCTACCAGTCAAAGAAAAAGAAAAAATAGATCAAGTGAAAGACTAGTTCATGGTGGGCTATCAAGTGGTGGAGATGACAAAGATCATCCTCAGGGATTCACTCCAAAAGGAATGAAAATCGTTGAATCAAAAAAATACAAGAGTCCATGCAAAACAAGGAGCATTAAAGAGGATATGGATGTGGAAGTTGACAATGCTATACTACTTGACTGGGTTCATAATTGTTTAGCTTAAATCATAACATGATGGAGCAAATTGCTGAAGTCCTTATAGTCGATGATTTCCCCTGTCACATTGCAAAATATAAATTATGACATGGGCCATAAATTATTGAAAATTGAAAGAGTAAAGGTTCACGACAAAAAGGATATTGATCAAGAAGAAATGAATGTTCATGTATCTAGAGTTGAAGTGACATGTGTTATCACCAAAAAATGATCACCTAACCATTCCTCACTAGGTGGATCTAAATACACCATGTAGATTTAATTTTACCATAGTAAAATCACTTTCACTGTGGAAAATAATTTAATAAACCACCTTTACTAAGTTATTTTCTTATTTAAATAAAATAAATAAATAAAAACCATGAGAATAATTAGATAAATCAATATTTATTTAATTTTCTCTAGGAATAAATTATTAAATCATTATTTAAATATTATTCTTTGTCACATTTTACTAAATCCCTTAAGAACATTTAATTAATCAATATTATTTAAATTCCCTTATTTTATATTACTATAATAATTATTAAATCACTATTTAATAATTATTTTGATTTCACACCTTTCTTGTTTCTCACGAAATAATTAATAAATCATTTTATTTGTTAATTATTTCTAAATAAAGGTATTTAACCATTTTAAATTCATTTTCCCTCTCCAATAAATATAATAAAGTATTCCAAGTAGTTACATCTGAATTTGGTCAATAATATTTTATTATTCTCCATTTTCGAGATTAACTCCATACTTTTCTATATAAGGAGGGTTTTTCATTCATTCTTCACCATGATCATAATCATCGTCAATATTATCGTCATTTTTGTTGAGCTCCCATTTTGAGTTCTTCACTTTTGTTTAGGTTTTTCACATTAAGAGAGAATATCAATTTTCTAAAGTGTCAAGGATATCAAAGGACCCATCCCATGGAGGGGGACTTACAAACCAATCTGTAGATCTCCTTCATCAGATCCTATCAATAAAAGATTTATTTATTTAAAATAGTCTTTCCAATTGGATTATTATACTGGATACTTTATATTGTTTCTTTTTGTTTTGGATTATATCTTCTTTTACTACAGGTTTTTTATTTGTGTTTCAGATCTAAGATGACAACAACCATCAACTTTTTGTTAGGGTCACTTGTCACCTGGTGACTTAAGTGAACTATTTTTGGTACATGTTCCAAGAATTTTCACACTAACAAATGACAACACCACTAGGTCTTTAGTTACACATTTGGCATTCTTGGGTGATTGAAGCTTCAGAAAATTTCAGGGTTTTATTCACCAATTTTTTCTATTAATTTCTATTTATAGTATTAAACCCTATTTTGTCAAATTTTCGGATTCCGTTGGGTTTCTGGTTTTTTCCACATGTCACAGGTACCAGTCGAGGAGGAGATAGCCAAATCTATGAAAGATCTACCGACTAAGACTCCCGAGAACAGAGCACACTTTTCAGCCCCTTAAGTGAGTTGTAGAGCACACTTTTTGGCTGCAAAACCGTGTTTTCCTCAATTCCAGGTTAGTACATGCATTCTGGATTTTTTCTTAAAATTTTTCATTTTTTTTATAGGTTTGTCGAGAGTGTTGCCTACGGACTTTTTTGGGTACTTCACCTCTATTTTTCAATCTCCCTCGGGCTTAGATCCACTTGATTTGTATCTTTGAGGTAGGAAAAATCCCCCCTAAGTTTTAAAGTACACCTCCACATTATTAGGAAGAGATTTGTTGAGTGAGGAGTCTAGGGTTTTCAACATTTTCAGCCACTGTTTTTTAGATCTGATTCAATACTTTTCAGATATCTTGGATGGGTTTATTTTACCTTTTATCCCTTTAGATTTTGGGTTTGCCTCTTTCCCCTTAGGATCCCCTTAGGCATCCTGGATCTTTGAGATTCACACCCGTCCTTTGTAGCATTTTTCACTTCTGATTTTTGTTATTTTCTGCATCATTTACAGCATATTAGGGCCTTTAGATCCTAGTCCCTTGACATCAGATCTTTTTGGCCTATTTATGTGTCTTTGAGTAGCTGTTTTCCTTATCTTGTTTAGCTTCTTAGTATCCCTTTTGGGTGGGTTTTTTGTACTTGATTGGTTGTTTATATTTCTTTCATTTTCAGATTTATCTATAGTACTTCAGCATTTTACTTTCAATAGCATATGGCATCATGAAACATGCTTAATTAAGTCATCCACTTGACACATCATTTTCATACACTCACACCTTAAGCAAATGTGATATTTATTAACACCACCAAGCCAAGACTTGAAACACTACACCTTAATAAATCAACACACATAGATTAAGCCCACTTGGGCATCAGGGCCAAACAATTTTTGAGTATTCTAAACTCATTGAGATAGGTTTAAGAGAAATTTGAGCATTGTAAACACACTTTTGTTGTAATTTTGAGCATAATAGAGAGGCCCAAGCATTGAAAGCTGGACCAAGGATACATAGCCCAGGAGGGGTGAACTCCTCATCAAATATTTGTGTTGTGTGTTGTATTTTGATGTTCTTTGTTGTTATTTTGTTGTTTTTTAGCATATGTTTTATGTTAAATTTTTTATAATATTTACATAAGAAACTCTCATGAGAATCAGTTAATTAAGAAAAAATGGTAAATCCTTAAGCACTTGATAAGAAAATGATAAGCATCTTGGGTTTTATTGTGAATGGGGAATTAGCACAACATTACTAATCTGCTCCATTTCAAATCAAGTTGGTATCAAAGCCTTGGTTTTTGCTTACTAGATTTTCTTGTGCAAAAGAAAGATTTAATTGTTTACTAGTTTTGTGCCATGCTAACAAGGTTAAAACTTAAAAGAGGTGAAGGAAAGCTATTTGGAAGCCCTGAAGTTGGGTCAAGTGGAAGAAGAGCAATGTTTCCAAAGTCTTCTACACAAGTACATCATCAAGTTGCAGATGAGTCTTCAGAGACCATGTTTCATGAAGGAGAACCTATCATGACAGAAGATGAGAAGACCTTCAGAAAGGATTTCTTTGATATCATAGAGATGGTGAAGGTCCTCTATGAAGAGAGGAATAGTAGGTTGCAAGGAGAAAAAATAGTATGAATAATCCACCACCCCAAGATAGTATGCATTGCCCCACAGATACGTTGCTCAAACTAGAGAAAAAATAGAACTCATAGAGCCATTATCAACACCAACAGCATATGCAACACCACCATCTATGACAACATCTAAAACTGAGTTCTTGGAAAAGAAAAGAAATGTTAAAATATGATAGCCACTTCTTCCATAGAAAAGAAAGTCTTGTCTTACCCCGGCTCACTCCAGATTCTATGTCCTCACCAATGAATACCACCCTAAATATTCTCTTCCAACTGGACATGGGATTTCCTTTGAGACATCCACAAATGTTTGACAAGAATAAGGTATAGAATATATTTCACGCATAGAAACAAAAACACAATTTGTGTCAACTCAGGGATCAGAGAGGGTGGCATCCCAAGTATAATATTCAAAATGAAAAAGTCCTATCATGTCTAGAGTGAAGAGAGGAGCATAGACATAAAAAGACCAAAATATCTTCCAGAGAATAATCTGATTAAAATATCCCCATAAAAATAAGCCTATATATGAGGAGAAAAATATCCACAGTCATTGTACCATCAAAGTGCATTATGCGAGTGAAACTCACATTTCTCCATTTATTATGTGCCCGGTACCACCATTGAAATTCCCTTGTTGTGTTGTTTACATAAATGGAATTCAAATTCCCTTGTTGTGTTGCTTACCTAATTGCAATAAAATTCCCTTGAAGGGATGTTTACTCAAATTCTATTAATTGAAGGAGTCGTAATTGTTTGAAATATTCTATACCATTTTAAGGAGAGCCATAGAAATCTCTCCAAAAAGATCTACCATTGTTTGTTGAGATCGAAGGAATCAACCCGTAGCCAACAGTAACAGGACATTATAAGAATATAAACTTTTAGAAAATACCATAAGCTTGCAAACCACTAATAATAAACTCATAAATGATCAGCTTAGCCTAATACTTTCTCTTTCTTTCATACCATGAACTTTTATTTCATATATAAAATCTGTAAACTCAACTAATCATGAAAATCGATAATGCACTAAACAAGTTACTAAATCTTCTCCTTTGTGTTTTATTTTGCTCTTCACCTACTCTCTTCTTCCTTGATATTATCCCATCATATTCCACTCCTTACATTTTCTTCATACCCATTATAATATATATTTTTTGTTTTGTATTAATATATTTTTTTAATATT